>JACXGJ010002396.1:54355-66570 GCA_016801105.1 Esox niger | reverse complement strand
TGTGTGTGTGTGTGTGTGTATTTTCCACTGTGGTGGAGTGGGCCAGGGTGGGAATCAGGACCCATGCCAAGAATATGAGCGCTGGCTCTGCTGTGTGTGTGTTGGGGTGTGTGTGTGTGTCTGTGTATGTCAATTGCCATTAGTCTGTGTGTTCATTGTTGTGATTGTGTGTGTAATTTTGTGTGTTTCCGTTCCCCCACCCAACTCAGTAGAGTCCAGGAGGCCTGATAATGCCCACTGCTATTTTGAGTCTCCTGGCCCTGGTCGCTTTAACATCTCAGAGTGCAGGATTGTGACCCAAATTACAGTGTATTCCCAACATGGTGCCCCACTCAAGACCAGAGGTCCCTGCTCTAAAACAGTGAATTGGGTCCCAGTTGAGACTCAGCTCGGGCGCTTCTCCCTCCCTCCCCAGAGCCTTGATAAGAGCTCTTCTTCACTTGGCTTGGCTCTGAATTGACCTCCCGGAGAACAGAACCCAAATGACTCCGTATTGGAGAGATATGGGGAGGAAGCCTTAGTGTGTAGATAAACATAGCTTTTGTTTAAATAAAACGCATCCGGGAACTGCTTCTTTAGTGTGTGTAGCAGCTGAGAGTCTACAGTGCTTGTTATTAATCAGCTTTCTGTTCCTGGGGACTCACAGATGTGCATGCTTTTGCTCCTGCCCAGTACTAACAGGAAACTCAGTTTGACTTGAGGGCAAGTGAGGACATGTCAGGTCTTCTTCATGTTTAGCACCATATGTGGTCAATCTTACCAGACTGAGCTGTAATGGTCACTAATGAGTGGTGGTTAGGCATCTGACCATTAACCAAAAGGTTGCTTGATGGAAAACCTGAGCAACAAGGTGAAAGGAGATTGATTTCCTTATTGCTCCCTGAGCGCTGGGTGGATGCGCCCCTACATTATGCACTTTGAGAGAGACAGAATGTACACCTAAAATTATGCAACACTCTAATAATAGTACCGTTCTGGTCATGACCCACTCAGCGAGGGAATGCGTACAGGAAAGACCCTTAAACGGTTCTGGAGTAACACATGTCTTCAGACTGACTGCCTGGGAAAGTTTTTGTGTGTATTTCTGTGTGTACTTCTACATATATTACTTTTCTTGTGGCGACCAGAGCTGTTCACCAGTATTGTAAAGCATGGTAAGTGGCAAAGTGAGGACATTCTGCTGGTCCTCGCTGGTGAAATGGTTATTTTAGGCTTGGGGTTAAGGTTAGGATTATAAGGAGGTTTAGGATTAGGGGTTGGAGTCAGAAATGAGGTTAGTAGTTAGGGCCAGCGTTAGGATTTTCTTAGAAGTGTGTACGTTTTGGTTCCACAAGACGTCCTCACAAGTATAGTAAAATATTTGGGTGTGTTCTCGAGGGTTCTGATTAGGTTTGTGTGAGAGCCTGTGTTATCGGTCTATAGCCATGTGATGTTGTTCTCTTAGCCCACTCTGACCCGTGAGCTAGTGTCACGCTCCGTCTGAGCTCTACACTTTGTGTGCTTGTGCATTTTGTAACAGAGTTAAGTAGTAATTTATTAGCTTAGTGTAACCTTTTCACAGATAACATTGTTCTTAGCATTCTTAACATCAACAATTATAAGCCCAAACTGTATCTACCCCCCCTCCCTCCGCTACGTCCCTGAGGTCTGGTGGAAGCATTAGGATGTTATAATAGTAGGCTAGCGGCACGGCAAAGATGTGTAAGACTGAATAGAACAAAGACTTGAGGAAAGGTCACACCCTCAATAGTAGACTGTAGCATAACTACAGGAGAATATCACTTCATGACTCTGATCCTCGGGAGTCTTTCTCAATAATGTAGCCCGCACACAGATGTGGGATCTGAAAGACATTCTTCAATTAAGAAGTTAGTGTTTTGGGGGGGGGTCGTTTATCCATCTGCTCCCGAAAAAGTGATGTCAGGAACGTCAACGCTCTACAAGGAGAGTAGAAGGAATTATGTGTTTACACAACTAGATTGACTTAGTAGCTTTAACATGTGTCCTCCAATTCAAGTAACAGCTTCTTCCAATACCGTTTCAAATATGTTTCTCCTTTTGCATGGTGGAAAAAATGACTCTTTTAATGTCGGCTACATACAGTCCTGACAGTTTTTTTCTCCCTGTATCTTAGATGTTATTTATACCCAACACTTGGAATCATTCTTTTCTGGTTAAAAGGCCAGGATGAAATCCAATGTGCACTTCAGAGTTTCCCTTACTGGTTGGGGTTGTCTAGTGGAGGAACAATAGTGTTTCTCTTTTTTTTCATTTTTGTAGCAGCAGTTAAATTGTTAATGCCCGTCCAAGAAAAACTGGCATTAACAGGCATTTATTTTCTGAGGCAAGCATTCAAGTTCAAACAATTACATCCTCAGTACAGTTGATTGATTGGCATTCCGGACATATAAGCTGTCCAGAACACACATCTTGTTTACCTGATCCCAGGGTGTACAGCAGGCTAGACAAATACTGAGTAGGTTCAGAATTAGATTGTCCTCCCAGTTACATGACACAGTCAAGGCCACTAGCTAGATTTGACCTGGTGTATATTGCCATTTCTTTTGATTAAACAATGATCCTACATTTACAAATGTATGTACAGCTCTGGAGAAAATTAAGAGACATTTTTCTTTCCTTTCCAAAAAAGTCGAAAGGTAGGATTTGAGTGATTGACAGAAGTGCTTAATTTGCAGTGGTCTCTTAATTGAACCATTCTGTTCCTCACTCAAAACCTTCCTTTCCACTTTTCCAACTTATTTGGAAAGGAAAGAAAAGGGTGCAGTGGTCACTTAATCTTTATACAGACTGTTGACAGAATAAAGGAAAACCAACATAATGTGTCTTAGAAACGTGTTGAACAACCACAAGCATCCAGAATAGATTCAGAACACATTGGCATAGATTCTTCGAGTCTCTGCAACTCTGCTAGTTGGATATGACTCCATACCTCCAGATATAAAGATATTTTTATTTGTTATTTCATAGTTTTAATGTCTTCACTATTATTCTCCAATGTGGAAAATTTTAGAAATAGAGAAATACCTTTGAATGAGTGTGTCCAAACTTTTGACCAAACTTTTGTCTGGGACTGTGTGTATACACACCGATCAGCCAAAACATGACCACTGAGAGGTGAAGTGAAGAACACTGATAATCTTGTTAGCAGGGCCCCTGTCAGTGGGTGGGATATATTAGACAGCAACATTCTGTCTGCTTTCGTAAGAAGTGTGTAAGAAGCAAGAAAAATGGGCAAGCCGAAGGATCTGAGCGACTTTGACAAAGGCCAAATTGTGATGACTGGATGACTGGGTCACAGCATCTCCAAAACTGCAGCCCTTGTGGGTTGTTCCCAGTCTGCAGTGGTCAGTACCTATAAAAAGTGGTCCAAGGAAGGAAAAGCGGTGAACCTAGAACAGGGTCATGGGTCAGGGTCATGGGCGGCCAAGGCTCACTGATGCATCTCAGGAGTGAAGGCTGGCCCGTGTGGTCCGGTCCAACAGACAAGCTACTGTAGCTCAAATTACTGTAAATGTTAATGCTGGTACTGATAGAAAGGTGTCAGAACACAGTGCATCGCAGTTGGTGGCGTATGAGGCTGCGTAGCCGCAGACCAGTCAGGGGGCCCATGCTGACCCCTGTCTACTGCTGAAAGTGCCTACAATGGGCATGTGAGCATCAGAACTGGACCACCTAGCAATGGAAGAAGGTGGCTTAGTCTGTTGAATCACGTTTCCTATTACATCACGTGGATGACTGGGTACGTGTGCGTTGCTTACCTGGAGGAAACATGGCACCAGGATGCACTATGGGAAGGAGGAAAGCTGGCAGTGGCAGTGTGATGCTTTGGGCAATGTTCTGCAGGGAATCCTTGGGTCCTGCCGTTCATGTGGATGTTATAATGACACGTACCACCTACCGACCATGTGCACCCTTTCATGGTAACATTATTCCCTGATGACATTGGCCTTTCAACTGGATAATGTGCCATAACACAAAGCAATAATGGTTCAGGAATGGTTTGAGGAACACAACAATGAGTTCAAGGTGTTGACTTGGCCAAACTCTCCTGATCCCAATCCAAATCAAACATCTGTGGGATGTGCTGGACATACCGGGCCGATCCATGGAGACCCCACCTCAGTCCTTACAGGACTTAGGATCTGCTGCTAACGTTTTGGTGCCAGATACCACAGCACATAATGATAGGGCTGATCAGTGTATATGCCATTATGGCAGATTTTCTATTCTCTCATAAAGAAATTATGCGCATTGATTAATTCGATTCACAGTGATGATTTAAAAAACAGATTTCAAAGACTGTATGGTGGCTTAAGATTCAACTTTCCACATTTAGCACTGTTGGCATAATATTTGATACTTTTTCCCAAAATGGTTGCCGTCTGTCTGAATGCCAATACAATCCAGTTATTTGACTAGTTTTAACAAGGCAGTAAACACACAGTGCTTGGTTGTATACTCATTTTTTCCAGACAGTTTCTTCTCATAAACATGCGGGCATGCAGGGTGTATTCATCCAAATTACATGCCAAAAACAGTAAAGAAAAGCCCAAAACGTGTGTGTGTGTGTGTGTGTGTGTGGGTGTGTGTGTGTGACAGCTGCAAATGGTCCATATAACTCAAGACTGTATCAAACATCAGACAAAATGTGCTTGTTTTAATAGGGTGTGTGTGTGTGTCAGACATCGCACAATGTGTGTTTATTTAGTGTGTGTGTGTGTGAGACATCACACAAAATGTGCTTGTTTATATAGGTCCTGGGACTACTGCTTCACCGCCAGAACCACAAATAGGCATTACTTGATCGTCTTTGGTACAATAATCTGTCTTGGTGTGTTTGTCATTTTCCAGATGGTTTTACCAGAAATTCTGTGTTGATAAGATCAAGGCTGATGAGAAGAGATTTATCAGTGAATTGTTTATGGACAACTACATATTAAGTCTCAAACAAAAAAGAGACTCTGAATGTGATTTGGTACAAAATAAAGTATGACGTTTTGTGCTGCCAATCACTTATTAACATAACATGTTATTCAGTGCAATGTCTTTCAGCTACATTTGTTCTTTTTAGAGGAAGGAGTGATTGTGCACAGAGGTGTGTGATTTATCTTTATCATTAACATTTACGTCCTAACTCCAAAAATGAACCTAATTCTATCCATAAAAATAACTCCAACCGTGACTTTAGCATCAAACCTAAAATGATCTTTTATCTATGTAAGGCAAAACATCATACATTTCCCCCCTATTTGACATGGATTTTTAGGTGTAATAGACACTCATAAACACTGTTTATATTCCTCTGCCTACCAAACCGTGGCAGAGTGGGCCAGTGTGCTTGGTTTGCATAGAGCAGTTTATTTAACTCTGAGGTGTGATGTGACTGATGTACATTGTGTGTGTGTGTGTGTGTGTGTGTGTATGTGTGTGTGTGTGCGCGCGCATGTATTCATGTGTTTCTGAACCTGTGTGTGTTTATTTTAGTGTGATGTGCGGTTTGAGAGAGTGGAGAACAATCCTTGGCTTTGGAGCCAAAATGACCCTCTTGGGCTCAAAGCAGCGGTTCAGTTTCCCACACGCCTGGTTGAACAATTGGGTAGAGGGACCAATGGGCACACGAGGATGTTCGCTCCTCCCCTTGTACTGAATGTATTCATGACGTTCAGGATAGTTTTGAACTCCCCTCTCATGGTTGTCTAAAAAGAAAACCCCACAACCAGCAGATGCTAGGTCCTCAGGTGTTAGACACCTCTGGTTTACATCAGTCTGAAATGGCTAGCTGCTAGATTTTCTCATTGGCCAACCAGATAAAGATTAATGAATTACCTCTAAAAAAATAACCAATTAACCATGCGCCTTGAGCATTATCCAATTGAATTTGCATCCATCCAATTGAATTTGACCACCAGAGGGAGGCTGGTAATCCATCCCTTGCTGAGTTAACTATTGCTCTTATTTACAAGCTTCGTTGTTAAAAGTTATTTTAAAAAGTATATTTGAGGCTGTGTATACAATGTTTCATCTTGCCCCTGGCAATGTGTTTAAAAAAGAGAGATTAGCACCCAACTGGGATGTCAATTACCCTGAAATATGACTGGTGGAGATGTAGTTAATTTGAATCAGAACATGCCAGTGGCCTTGGATTCAGGGAGGTTTTAGTCCACATTCAGGTATGTAGATCATTTTAATTGACTGATTCAGGTAGTGCCTGCTGGGCACTTTGATAAACACATACAAACACACATTAGCAGAAACAGACCAGTTCACTCACCCTGGCAATCTGCACAGCGATTCAAACCGGCAACCTTTTGGTAGTTAGCCAGACAGTCTACATTGCACAGACCAGACAGGCACTATAATCAGAAACAGTAAACACCAATTAGCATTCTTCTTTTCTCTTAAAGTCTTCTCTGTTGAATAGAAACCAGAAGACCGCTCAGAACATCGGGATCATTTCCTTTTTGTAAGAGCCCAGAGACAGGGCACTTTGTTTTTCCATTCATGCAGCGTACCTCACTTCTCCGAAATGACTTGGGTGTGCTAACACAGACCGACAGACAGACACACCCACCCATATAGTAATCTTTTCTTTGCGCTCTGTCTCTCCAGCAAAATGACCTGCGGCAGGGAAATTCGAGCTGGCGTATTTTGTTCTCCCATAACGTCATTCACTCATTCCTCCTGATCCATAAGGAGGTTTATCTGGGCTGCTTTTTTTGCGTCTTTACTTCGGTCGTACTGTCTGTCCTGTAATTACATTAGACAGGGATGGCAGCGTTGGCATCCCCATAACGACACCTGCCTGTGTTGGGCAACAGTGGTGTTATGACCCAACATTCAGGAAAGCCTAGAGACTAGCCTGTTCTTACTTTCAATGTGGGTTAGTCATTTCACAGGAATACATTTACTGATGCTGGACAGGTTGGTCTCAGTTGCATTTCATTCATGTAAATCCTCATGTTTCTCACACACTTTTTCATCCCTGTTCTCTATATCCTCCGTCCCACCGTACCCCGGTGTTAAGTCCCTCCGTGTCCAGGTGTTCAGTCCCATCCTACCCCGGTGCTCAGTGTCTCCGTGTCCGGGTGTTCAGTGTGAAGTGTGTCTGTACCGTGGTGTTCAGTCACCTGGTGGTCAGTGTCTCCAGTGTGAAGTGTGTCTGTACCGTGGTGTTCAGTCACCTGGTGGTCAGTGTCTCCAGTGTGAAGTGTGTCTGTACCGTGGTGTTCGGTCACCTGGTGCTCAGTGTCTCCAGTGTGAAGTGTGTCTGTACCGTGGTGTTCAGCCACCTGGTGGTCAGTGTCTCCAGCGTGAAGTGTGTCTGTACCGTGGTGTTCAGCCACCTGGTGGTCAGTGTCTCCAGTGTGAAGTGTGTCTGTACCGTGGTGTTCAGTCACCGGGTGCTCAGTGTCTCCAGTGTGAAGTGTGTCTGTACCGTGGTGTTCAGTCACCTGGTGAATTTCCAGGAAAGAGGCCTTTCATGTGTCTTCTGCAGTTTCGTCCAGGTGACTAAGCCGTGTGTCGCTGTATTATACCCCATTACCAATGAACATGTCTCTCCCTCCCTCCCTCTCTCTCTCCCACTCCCTCCCCCTTCTTCTCCCTTCCACCTGCTCTCCCTCCCCAACAGTGATGGTGATTGTCCTCCTGCGTTATGCTCATGTCATAGAGAAGCACCAGAACTGTGTGTTGAACACTGCGGGCCTGTCCACGGGCTGGATCTGTGCTGCGGGACTCATCATGGTCGGCAACTTCCAGGTAAACGTTTGGCAGCGCAACACCGTTTCACGGCCGTTTCACCGAGGCCAGTTCATCCTGAACTGAAATAGCTTGACAGTCGATTCCCTCCCTATTGGTGGGCTTGGGTTTATGGAACTCCTTTTGTTTATGTGATATCTGCATAAGGCCAGACGTGGTTTTGCACCATGTTTTCAGGGATCGCTCCCTGCCCCAAATTTCGACTATACATCCGACTATCTATGCACGGTTCACAATCTGTCATCTGCCCCTTTCTTTCTCTTATTTGTTTAACTTGTGCCTCTGCATTCCAGACCTGCTTCATGTTGTATTTAAGGAAACATGCAAACATACAGTACACACACACACACACACACACACACACACATAGAGTTATGGTAGAACCCCGCTTCCAAAAGAGTTGGGATGCTGCGTAAAATGCAATGATGATGATGCAAATCATTTATCCCTAATTGAAAATAGTACAAAGACATATCAAATGTTGAATCAGAGAAATGTTTGTTTTTTGGAAAAAATACATGCCCATTTTGAATTTGATACCAGCAACATTTCAAAAAGGTTGAGACAGGGGCATGTTTATTACTGTGTTGCATCCCCTCTTCTTTTAACAACTCTGTAAGTTTGGGAACTGAGGAGACTAGCTGCTGTAGTTTTAAAAGTGAAATATTTTCCCATTCTCGCTTGATATAGGATTTCAGCTGCTCAACAGTTGGGGTCGTATTTTTCATTTCATAATGCGCCAAATGTTTTCAATGGGTGACCGATCTGGACTGCAGGCAGGACAGTTTAGCACCCAGACTCTTACTCTGGAGCCATGCTGTTATAGGAGGCTTTTGAACTGTGCACTGATAACAAGCTGGATGGTCCCATTCCTTTTTAGCCCAGAGGACACGGTGTCCATGATTAACATAATTTCAGACCAAAGGATGGTTTTCCACTTCGCCTCAGTCCATCTTAAATGAGTTTGGGCCCAGAGAACGTGGCAGCTTTTCTTTTCTGGATCTTGTTTATATCTCGTTTCTTCTTTGCATGGTAGAGTTTTAAATTGCAAATGTGGATGCTGTGACATGGTGTTCACTGACAATGGTTGTCGGAAGTGTTCCTTAGTCCATGCACTGATGTCCATCACAGAATTGTGTCTGTTTGGAATGCAGTGCCGTCTGAGGGCCCGAAGATCATGGCCATCCGAAATTGGTTTTTGGCCTTGTGTATAGAGATTTCTCCACATTCTCTGGATCATTTAATGATATTGTGTACCGTAGAGATCCCCAAACTCTTTGCCATTTTACATTGAGAAATATTATTCTTACATTACTGAACTATTTGCCTGCGCTGACTTTCACAGAGGTAAACCCATATTTACTTCTGACTCATCCTCTCTGGGGTGCTCTACTTATACCCTATCATGTTACTGACCTGTTGCCAATTATTCTAATTAACCTAACCAGATTATGTTTACCATGGCACCGTTTTTCCCATCTTTTGTTGCCCCTGTCCCGTCTTTTTTT
Source organism: Esox niger (assembly GCA_016801105.1). NCBI lineage: Eukaryota > Metazoa > Chordata > Actinopteri > Esociformes > Esocidae > Esox > Esox niger. The sequence continues at coordinate 57,283 of JACXGJ010002396.1, read as the reverse complement.
AATGTGTTGCCTGCATCAAATCGTTTTTTTCAAGGCGCAATGAAACGTCTCAAATTTCAACATTTGATATCTTGTCTTTGTACTATTTTCTATTGAATATAGGGTATAAATGATTTGCTCATCTGTTTTAACTTCCATTTTACACAGCATCCCAACAATTTAGGACACAGGGTTTTAGTGCCCCCCTCCCAGAATCGTAACGTCCCTCCTAAATTCCTGCCCTGTGATCCTTGGTTGTTCAAGACAGACTTTCTGCGAGTTTAAATATTTGGAAGTTTGGCACCGCGCCTGGACTTGAAGCTATGTGCGTGTGTGTTTGTGCATGTGACTGGGGCCAAGGTTGTGGCATAAATTTGGGGTACAATAGCAGTGTTGCCATAGCGATTAGTTGTGGGAGGGTTCTTTACTTTAAGTACATTAAGCCTTGGCCTGTAAAATGTTTGAATGATGGCTCTCTACCCATTTCTCATATGCTGTCAGTCTTTCCCTACTCCCCAGGCCTGCAATACTCTGCAAACATTCTTTCTGACAACTGAAGTTCAGATTACCTTTTTTCTGAGGCAATTCTCTGGATTACTTACCTACTTATTCCGTCCTGATTCCAGGAATCATCTGAAGCACCTGACATGTGGAATTTTCAAACCCTACGTTCTAAGTTCCCAGAGTTCTGAAATGGACTCTGTTGTGAGGGGTAGTGGTGTGTGTTTGTGTGTGTGTGTGTGTGTGTGTGTGTGTGTAGGATTTTTTAACCCTGAATGACTTAACTGCACCAAAGGCACACAGCAGTTACCTTCAATACTCCCCTGATTCGCCAAAGCCATTTTGGCATCCTGTCTCTGTCTCACTACCAATATTCCTCTGCAATTAGGTCCATAACTCTGTCTTTCTGGGCCTTACGCCAGTTAAACAATACCGGCACCAGACTGTCAAAATATGCTTCCAGACTAAAACCTTTAGTATGTTCCTTTAGAAAATTGAAGTAACACCATAAGGAATAGTGTCTGAGACCTCCCCCCGCAACCTAGTCGTTCTCTCTCTCCCTACCTCTGCTGGATATTTAGGAAAAACATACAAGGATTTCACAGAAAGAAAGGGAAAGTGAGTCATCTGTGTGTGTGTGTGTGTGTGTGTGTGTGTGTGTGCGTGAGTGCATGCGTGCGTGCCAAGAGCAGACAGCGTGCATATGTGTCAGTTCCCATATGTACCCAATCAACGGCAGTCTCAGAAACGGTATACTCAGTCACCAATCAACAGCAATGTCTTGAACATTATACTCTGTCACCAATAAATGGCAGTTTCTGGAACTTAGTACTCAGTCACCAATAAACTACAGTTTTTGAAATATCATACTCAGTCTCCAATAAATGGCAGTTTTTGGAACATTATATTTTGTCACCAAAATGTGTTTCTGGGACATTATGCTTCACCATTCAGAGCCAGTCTCCACCGTGGCAAATTTGAATGAGATTGAATAAGACTTTATTTATCTAGCAGATGTTCTGGGCAAAGCAACGCAGATATACATGGATAATACATATACTGTATAGCTCTATGATTACATCAGTCACACATAGTCACGTCATATTCAACATTTCAAATAACTGCGGACAGTTTTTGCTTTGTCCCATGACTGACTGTCGTCTGGTCGTTGGTGCCGGATGTGGTGGCTCCGGCGTCGAAGAAGCAGCTGAACGAGCGGGATTTTCTCGCCCAAGGGGCTAAGTCACATGAACCTGCGGCTCCATCCTGCCTTGTGTCAGCAGTACTGGTTGCTGGTGGTGGTGCAGGGATGCGGGAACATTTTACTGTCGCACATTAGGCCACGTTCTGCCCGTTTTCAGCAGGACAGCGCAACGTGTCTCAAAGCACACGTCGCCCCATGCTGGTGCCTCGGAATTCGGCTTACTCCTGTGTCCCGTGCACAGAACGAAAGGCGTCAAAAATCCTGAAAGAATCTTTCCGGCGTCCTGTTGAATCCGTGCCCCAAAGATTTCCGGCTCTTCTGGAAGCAGAAGGGGATCATACCTGGGTGGGCCAGATAAAACGGCCAAGGAGTGTATGAGGGGAGTGTATGTTATGTCTGTATCTGCTCGCTTGGAGAGAGACCACGGGACAGCAGGAGTGGAAACGAGGAGAGGAAGAGGAGCCGGCGTAGGTGTGAAAGTCACAACGGGCTGTCAGTAGTTGTATCTCTTTCAGAGGGATAACTGAAGGTTCTCTAGACAGGTCTACACACGCTAACCCCTCCACACACACAGCCACGTAGGCACACAGGAAACACAGACCCTGTTTCAGAAAACCTCCCTCTCTCGAAACCTATTCCTGTGCTCCAGTTCTCCCTCATTTAAATCACCTATCCTACCTTGTCTTCTTGAACCCAGAAGGGTTAAGAGAGCTACTGTCTGACCACAACTTCATTTCCCAAATGTCCATTCCCTCTGGACTGCCTAATCATCTAATTACCATCTATCTACAGTCTGCAGCTGTTTCATTCAATAAGGCCCCACTAGTTACCAAAAGAATACAGAATGTCCGTACTAAATACTGTCTGCTGTTAGTAATATCAGTCGTTACTATTCTATTTCATTGTTAATGTGCCTGTGTTTGTGCATTCATGTGTGTGTGTTCATGCTTGTAATGTGTGTGTGTGCGGGTGTGTGGTTGCGTGTGTGCGGGTGCATGTGTGACACAACAGTGTGCTACACAAGCTTCTTGACTTTCCCCCTGAATATTTCACCTGATAACTCCAAAGGTAGAGAGAGTAGAGGAGGTGGGCGGAGAGAGTAGAGGAGGTGGGCGGAGAGAGTAGAGGAGGTGGGCGGAGAGAGTAGAGGAGGTGGGCGGAGAGAGTAGAGGAGGTGGGCGGAGAGAGTAGAGGTGGGCTGAGAGAGTAGAGGAGGTGGGCGGAGAGAGAAGAGGAGGTGGGCG
>JACXGJ010002396.1:0-54255 GCA_016801105.1 Esox niger | reverse complement strand
AGGTGAGGGGGTGGATAATATTAAAGGAGAGGAGAGGATTTGAGCTGGAAAGGAGAGGAATAAAGTGGAATCGAAAGTAGAAGTGGTAATGTGTGGAATGTTCAGGGTGTATCCTACTGAATGGGAATTTCCTACTGAAGGGGAATTTTGGTATTGCTGTTCAGCTGATTTGACCTTAAAAGGCAGTTCCCATAGACAGCCCATATAAATGTAGCTGAGGCACATTTTTATTATAATAATTAAAGTATGTAACACAGCAGAAGATATCAACATTTAATTTATTCAAATGTCATGGTTTTGTTCAGCCATCATGGATAGAGTCTCCATTTGTTGTTCAGTGATCTTTGTTTTTGTCAGACCCCCTCTTCTTTCTTCAGCTCTCACCCACTCCTTTCTCCATCAGTTTTCCATACCTCTCTCTTTGCCAACACTGGGCCTCTGTTCCCTGGTCTACATCTGTTACCCACAACTTTCCTTTTTCTTCTGTCCAGTCCTCTCCCATCCTTCTGTCAACAACCTCCTTTACTCCCCTTCTCCATCACCCTGCGTCTCTGCACTTTGTGAGGGAACACACGGCCAGTCATTTAGGCGGATCTGGCAGTCTCTAATTCATCATACATGAGAGAACAGTGCGTGGTGTGTTTGTGGCAGGTGGTTGGAATATGAACATATGGCTAGCTAAAGGTGTTTACATTGAACTGGCAGAAAGGATGCTGTGTGTCTGTGTCTGTGTGTCTGTGTGTCTGTGTGTGTGTGTGTGTGTCTGTGTGTGTCTGTATGTGTCTGTGTGTGTGTGTGTGTGTCTGTGTGTGTCTGTGTGTGTCTGTGTGTGTCTTGTGTGTCTTGTGTGTGTGTGTGTGTGGGGGTGTATGATGGCTAAAAGGGAATGTGTTGGACTGGAAGCAATAGGATTTAACTAATGGACACTAATAATTGAGGAGATGAGAGGAAGGGAGAGGGCTGAGGTGTTACCTCACTGTTAATCTTGGTTGCATCAAATTCAGGCGGTCATTAGCCAGGAAGAAAGTTGGGTGAAAATCCCTGCGCTATAGGCTCCATTAGGTTAAACCTGTCAGGCGCCACCTACCACACCTTGCCCCCATGTGTCTTGTGCATCACTCTGTTGTAAGGTTTTAGCTTAGCGCCCAGTGCAGCTGAACTGGTTCCACGCTGCATTGACTCTAGGCACAACAACGGCTAATATTCTTACAGGTGCTAGCTAGCTGGCCTATTGAAGTAACATTGCATTTAGTGTTGCAGATTACCAAGCTGGTTAGTTTCACCTTTGTGATATTGCTGCAGTGCACGAAACTGATCCCCCTCCCCCATTTAGATTTACTGAGACCCTACATCCATGGGTGTTATACACTCGTTGCTCCTATTACATCGTCTTGTATGTTCACTGCATCTATGCTAAGGTGCATGTCAAGTTGTTGTCTAGCTGCATCATCTGTGTGTGTTTAAAGGACTCCCAGTTCCCTTAGAGTCCTGTATGGTTGGCTCAGGCTTGATTGGATGTCAATTACAGATGCTCCTTGACCTGATCAAATGGCCAGCATGCAGCCCGTCTGGATGGCTCCTGGCAGTATTTATAAGCCGCAGCTAAAATCCAAACATTACTCTGATTACTCGGGCAGGTCAATCCCATGGAATGATATGGTCACTGACACCAAGGCCTACTTTGGCAGGTTGTTGTGCCCGGCTTCTGGGCCTGGGGGTTCTGTACTGCAAACTGTCTCTGTTGTCTGTAACACTGCTGCATGTTATCTCAACGCTTATTATACAGCTGTCATCTCCGGCCATGTTTCCTTGAGCTGCAGCTCAATAGAGATATGTCAGATTAGATTTGGATGCTTTGAGGGGGGGCGTACAGAATGTACAGTCACTTCTTAATGGGTTGGGCAGCTAAGGGGCTGCTCTTTCTGTAGCCCAAACTGTTAGTTAAAAAAACGCGTCATCAGCCGAGGGCCCGACAGACTGTCTGGGGCAACAGAGGCGTGTGTGCGTGTCACATGCTCCTTTGTGTATTGTGTTTTTTGAGGCTGGTCTTGTGTGATTGCGGTGGGCAGGGACGCGTTGTAGTGCATTGATGGCCGCCTTCTGTCCCTGTTCATGTCGCTCTTTAACTCTCTCTGTCTCTCTCATGAGCTCCTTGTGTTCCTTTTTTTTTTTTCTCTCTCTCTGTACAGAACCCCTCTCTCTGTGTCCTTTGCTGCGTTGGTACAGTATTGACAGTATTTCTGGGTAAAGAAAGGACAGAAGCAACATCAGGCTCCATTGTCAATGACTCAGCTAAGTGCTATTTCAGTGACTGATTGACTGGGGCCCCCTGCTGGTAGACCTGAGACTCTGCAGCACCAGATAACTTTTGATGTATAGTTAGTAATTATACAGAAAAGTGACAAATTAAAGGAAAAATGATGGGTTTATGCACCGCAACCTTACTGTAATATCCCTCTCTGTGTAGTTCGACTGTAATTTCCCTCTCTGTGTAGTTCGACTGTAATATCCCTCTCTGTGTAGTTCGACTGTAATATCCATCTCTGTGTAGTATGACTGTAATATCCATCTCTGTGTAGTTCTAATGTAAAATCCCTCTCTGTGTAGTTATAATGTAATATCCCTCTCTTTGTAGTTCGACTGTAATATCCCTCTCTGTGTAGTTCGACTGTAATATCCCACTCTGTGTAGTTCTAATGTAATATCCCTCTCTGTGTAGTTTGACTGTAATATCCATCTCTGTGTAGTTCTAATGTAATATCCCTCTCTGCGCAGTTTGACTGTAATATCCCTCTCTGTGTAGTTTGACTGTAATATCCCTCTCTGTGTAGTTCGACTGTAATATCCCTCTCTTCGTAGTTCGACTGTAATATCCCTCTCTGTGTAGTTTTAATGTAATATCCCTCTCTGCGTAGTTCGACTGTAATATCCCTCTCTGTGTAGTTCGACTGTAATATCCCTCTCTGTGTAGTTTTAATGTAATATCCCTCTCTGCGTAGTTCGACTGTAATATCCCTCTCTGTGTAGTTCGACTGTAATATCCCTCTCTGTGTAGTTTTAATGTAATATCCCTCTCTGTGTAGTTCGACTGTAATATCCCTCTCTGTGTAGTTCTCCACAGGCTGTTCTTGCTGACAATCATGTCCTGCAGTGACATTTTCAGCCACCTGGGAAAGAGGTGCACTTATGTTTTTGAAACACTTGAACAGTCCTGTGACTGATGCTCCTTCCCTCCATGCCCCAATAATGTTTTGAAAAGTCACTTAGATTCTCCCCTCTTGCCATCTTGATCAAGAATCTGAGTCAACTGGGCCCGCTCTGCGTTTTAAATGCCCCAGTGCCTGATGGGATGTTAATTGTATCAAGCAGTCCACCTGTATGGAAGCACCTGTGTGGTTGTAATGATGTGTCTCACTGTGTGTGTCCCCTCCCTCCAGGTGGACAATGCTAAGATCCTCCACTACGTGGGAGCAGGGGTGGCCTTCCCCACCAGCATGCTGTTTGTGTGTCTGCAGTCGGCTCTGACCTACAGGCTGGCCAAGACTCAGGGAGAATACAACGTGGCGCACCTTCGACTGGCCATGACGCTACTGGCTTTCATTGCCTTGGTGCTTAGTATCCTTTACCGCTGTGTATGTAGCCACCGTCGTTAAGACGTGGGTTATCTGTACAGCTGAGCAACTGTAATAGCCGTCTGTCCTGTTCAGGTGATATAGTGCTAACTCACAGTGTGGGCACAGGAGACAAGGCAAGACCACTTATTGTTCCAACCAGAGAGGATAGTTGGTGGAATAGACCGGGGAAAGACAATAGAAGCACGGAATGGATAGACAGAGGGAGGGAAACGGGGATGGGAATCCCTGCCTGGTTTTTAGTAACTTGTGAACCTTTTCTAAATTGTCTAAAATAACTCCACAACCCGTTCAATTACCAGTTTATTTGAATGCAATAAAAAATAAAACTGTTTGTATTTAGTTCACGTATTTATCACATATTTATTCCAATTTGAATGAAGCCAGTCTTTGTCAGTGAGTCTGTTTGTACAGTAGGTTAGTCTGTTTAGTGTTGCTCCTTGACCTCCTTGCTTCTAGGTGGCGTGTTCTTCGTCCAGGAGAGTTTCGTCTTGCAGCACGCATCTGCCATCTTTGAATGGGTGTTCTGTGTCATCATCATGCTCTTCTACGGAACGTTCGGCTTTGAGTTCGCTGGCGTCACGGGAGACACTGTGATGGTGCTCGCCAGAGGGGGCGCTCTTGGACCAAATGGGAGGGGCCACAAAGTGGAGTCAGTAGGGGGCCCCATTTCACATCCCTCAGAGAGCATATCCATGCTGTAGTCCCTGGGAGAAAGGCCAGAGATCTGGTCTGTAGCATTATCAATCTACGTGGAGGTTAAGGGACATTGTGTATCCATTGCTAAATACCAAAAAAACCATTCCAGGATGTGAAGTGGACTATTCCAATACTGCATGAACCTGTTTTCTGCAGGCCTGGTGGTTCGAGGCAGAAATCGTGCTGGAGACTATCCTTGTCGCCAAACCCGGTCCCAACCTCCATAGACCCTTATTCAGTTTGCACAACGTTAAGGAACCCAATAAGATTTAGCTTTTCTTTTATTCACCCATTTTCTGGTTGAAGGAGTGGTGGTGCTCCATCGCTTGTTGCAGCAAGTAATCCCACGGCAGCTGAGTCTGAGCCTGCTGCCATCTACTGACATCATGGTCATCTCTGGTGACGTCACTGTCGTCTCTGGTGACATCACTATCATCTCTGGTGACGTCACAATCATCTCTGGTGACATCACTGCCATGTCGACTTAGGCTTAGAGGAGGGCTGGCCACCAGAATGCCATTAAGTATGAACGTAAGAGAAAGAGGATGAAAGGCTATGAAAATAATGACAGAAATACATTAGAGGAGAGACTGGCTGGGTCAGTGAGCTAAGACTGTATAATAGCATCTATTCCAATGGTAATTTACAGTAAGACTGATTAATATAGTCCAATAGACCAAATACACATCATTCACAAAAACAACTTTCTGACTATTACATTTGTACTTAATTTTAATTGTTTACCTTTAAGCCCTATTAGAACCAAAGTTGTATTAATACAGGTTGCTTATGTTATAAGTTGTCTGTTTGTCCAAGGGTGATTAAGATAACATTAGAGGCTTAAAGCTATTCGACTAGCTAGGGATCGCCAGATATCGGAGGAAGTCTAAACCAAACTGTATACGTAAATGATGGTCCTTCCATTACCTGACCTCCCCCAGTGAAACGGACACAGACAATAAAGAGCTGGGATTTCTCTCTCAGTGTTAAACTCCAAATGAGGCCGAGACCTGCCATCAACGTCATGTGAGCCGGGCCTCACTGGACCGCTCCCAGCATGCCACGTGGACTATGTTTAATATCCCAAATAGTTCAAATGGTTGAATGACTGAGGACAACAAATGGGCTCATGGCAAAGAGGCTTTGCTGATAAACCATATACTAGTCATGGAAGCCCAGTTTTACAACTGAGTACGTCTGGCTACCATCATAGTTACTTTATATTTCTACTGATGGAAATATTGTATTTTAAAGCTGGACTATGGAATACAGACTTGGATTATTTTATACTTTTACAGATACTTGAGTATATGAAAAGTCAAACCTTCAATAGTATTTTATATGTAATTTCTAAATTACTTGTATTTTTTACATGTTGACTGTGCTGATCAGCCAAAATGTATAAATGTTGGGAGATCTGAGGACTGGAAAATCCAAATGTAAACCAGCTAACACAAGCTACAGTTGTCCATTTAAATCACAGGAAATCACAAACGTCTGAAGAAAACCAAGGACCAAAATAGAGAATCTATTTATAATCTCAGAAACAGGGATTGGACACGCCTTCTTCCCTTCGAATTCCCTTCCAGTAGGCCCTTTTTTGTCAGTCTGAATGTTTATATGTTAACGCTTCTGTCAGCTTACTGTTGTCTCAGAGAACTTGTCAGTTGGTATTTTGCAAGGTGACAATGTAGTGCGCTTGGCTGCTCTTGTCATCTTGGCTTTTGTCTTTCTGTCATTAAGCATATTCTAGTAATAGGGCCAAGGGAATGGGATTGCTGCCTGCTGCTGCTATTCTTCAAAAGACTGTAGAGATCCAATATCCTACCTGTACCTACACTGTGCCAAACCATATATCTGCCTTTCAGATCTGTGTGGCCTTATTGTGCATTTTTCTTCACCGTTTCAATGCTGTCTTATTAGCTTTGCTGTTTGTAGATTGTCGAGCATATTGTTCCATTCACAAGTGTTTCACATTTCCGCTCAGTCATATCAACACCTAGAAAGTCAGTTATTGTATAATTAGAGTGAATGGAGTTTCTTACAGACTAATAGACATTTTAAATAGGCAATGATTTTCATAGAGGGGAAAAGTTGTTCTGTTACGCCTCCTTGTGGCGATGCTGATTACTGCACAAAGCAGTTCTGTTATTATCAACTGGTTTCAATAGGCCATATCATTATATGGGGAAAAATATATATATTTGGCTTTTAAATTCTGGTGTTACTCTGTGCCAACAAATCCACAACTGAAGCTATTTAAATGTCTGCTTCGAGTGGTCTTAATGCCAAGAAAATTCAACACAATGCATCTCTAATATCATACTACACATCCGTCTCTGTTTTCAAGTGGCCTTACAGAGCTGTGTATACTGTTTGAATGAATCACACTGATCTGGTATTGACTTCCAAACACTGCCAGACATTATCATAGCCTCATGCATAGATTACGTTTCCATTATTTAAATTCAACTGAGCATATAGTCTAATGTTTAAGATTAGGATTTGGCACATTTAAGATCCTATATCTATATGTCTGTAGTACATGTTTGTGCTGAGCTCTGTGGCCATGTTCATTACACTAAACGGAAGAAAGCTGACAGGGAGGAACTACCTTGTACAATGAGCAATTCTAATGTTGGCTTTCAATGTTGAAACACTGTCAAACATTTCCTATGGCATGCCTCAATGAATGACTGATTTCAAGGTTTTTCAATGTGTCTCTGTTTACTGATCTACCTTTGAACTTTTACCTCTCAGGAATTCGTCATCACAAGATGGCCGCCATCCATTTCTCTAAACAAGTGTTGTCTTTTTCATGTCAAATTGTGTTTGACCTGATTGGCTAATTGTTCTGATTGGTCAACTGCCATGGTCCCATTGGTTATATGTTCTATGCGAAGCCATTTAATCAGCCTAGAGTTCAGCTGTGGTATAATGCATTATCATACAATGTCAAAACACTAGTTTAGAAATCACATCAGTTAATGTATGATTGAAGTAATTCAGTCGTAAATCGAAAAGTTGATAGATTATGTTATAAAATTGTTTGCTTAGGTGTTATTTGAACAGCCAAAGATTTCCCAAGGCTGTAAGTTTCCCATCCCTGATCCAGCTGTTGGTCATATCTCTCTTCAGATACATAGTACTAAATGCTACTATCATGCAAAACATTTAATGTATGTGCCTTTTTTGATAAAAAATTATGAAAGATATGTTTAAGGGTATGTGTATTTGGCGTAAGAGAAACAAGATTGTTTTTTTTGCCATAAAGTGATCTGTAATAAAACAGGAAAAAATCTGACCTTCTCATTCTGTGCTTTTGTTCCTCGTCGCCCTTTGGGGATTTGCAAAGTCACCTTTTTGTTTCGTCACTTCTTTGTATTTTCCATTTACTCTCCTTTCTTGCCAATTCTTTAACAACTAATATATTCTTGACATTTTAATAATATATTGAACAAACATTAATATGATATAGTATTCAACTTGTATAGCAATCATTAGACACTGTGCATACTTAGTTCCTGAGGACTTTCAAAATATGTTTTATTTTCAACAATTATTTACATTTCGTAGTAAAACCTCTTGAGTATTGAGAAGCAACCAGATACAGAGGGTAGAACAGTACAAACCTTAGGACAAGTTTTACGACAGCTGAGATGAGAGGATATTTTAATTGTTTTAATACACTATTTCCCTACTAGCTCCTTAAAGAGGAGACTGGGCCCAGACACAGGAAGACAAAACAAACAAAAAATCTGCAATATTGATTTAATCTATACGAAGAGAGATAGAAAAGCAGCTGATTCGTGTTTTTCAAGTAAGACTTGTAACGTATTGTTTGATAAAAGAAAATGGATGACTGAAAGAAATACACAGCTCAACATTATTTTCATCAGAAAGCACCACCTCAAGCATATACAATTGTACAAATATAGAAATGTTAAGATGTTAATGGTCCACAAAATAATATGCCTACTGTGGGCAGCATGTATAGTTGACCATCTGTTAATAAACTATTCATAACAAAATAATCAAAAACAATTGACTCACAATTACATCAAAATACTACATACATTAAACCTTATCTACTGTCTGCCAGCCAAATGACTTCAAATGATTATAATTTTTTTAAGGCAGTAAATACTGTTTACAGTAAGACAGATCCCAGCAGCAACTGTACAGATGATGATGATGATGCCTTATAAACTGTTATAAAACGTTATTCTGCAATGATATTATTACTGCTAGATTTGGACAATTACAACGCAAATTGGTAAGAGGAATAGTATACATCCCAACACCTCACTGGGATAAGACACCTGTGTACGGTTATTGGTAGTGCACAGTTAAAAAGAATATCAACAGATATTGATGACATTACCGAAAGTTAAACGTTATATGGATTTAATCTTCAAAAAGCTACAAATCATGGAAATCACTTTGATACATAGTACCATATTAGAGGACGATTTCACATTTAATATTAGCTCGTATTTGAACATTCTCCTGAAAAATAAAAATGTTATATTATATGTGGTTTAAATTTACAGGCGTACATTTTCCCCTTTTATGGATGACAAAAACAGGATTTATAGCACCATCTTGAGGTGATATGGACAGAGTGGAGGGAACGATATCTACTATTCACAGTATATTCACAATTTAGAAGCTAAATGCTGTTTTACATGTTCCATCTCAATTATTAACTAAATGCATTACGCTACTAACTAGTTTATTTTGCTTGTTTGCTTCTTTTGCATATTTGTTGGATTCAGACCTGCCCACGAAATCCTTTCCCCAGAATGTGCGTGAATATTTCGACACATTATTCTTTTCACAAATCCTAACCCCAAACCTTAATCCAAACAATACCCAAATGAAAAACCTTTAAAAACACACTGACCGCATTCGAATCAGCAGTCAAACCCTGCTAACAGTTCCATCTGAAAATTATCACTGAAAATGGTCGCTTACATAATTGCTTGATTGTGTTCACATAGCTGTCCGAATTATGTATTTTTTGTATCCACTTACACGTTGTTTCCTCTTGTTTCTTGACTAGCAGTTTGGTGCCATTATATTCTAGCGAATGAGTTGACTTTTTCGTATCAAAATACCTTGTTCATGAACATTTTCAATGTTTTATTTGTTTGTTTGTAATGAATCATATAGGCGATAAAGGCGTGCAAGTCAGTGCTGTATTGTCACAGGTAAATTAGTTGACCGTAGTGATGGGCATTCCGAGTCATATGTAGTGAGCCGGTTTATGAAATTATTTTTCCTGAAAGAGCCTGCACATTTGGCTCTCAAACGGCGCTTTGTTTAAAATGCTTATAAATAACGCACGAAGAATGAAACATTTTCCAATCTCCAAATGTAAAGCCAAACATTTGGTTATAGCGTAAACTACACTTCATATAGGTTATATTAGCTTAGCTGTCGTAATAATTATATTTTGTATTACTTGAAGTTACCCTTCAGAAAAATGCACTTAGAACACGCTCGTCCTATAAGTAATTGTTTCTTAACTCCATGAAAATATAGTATTTTGTGAATAGGTGTCTAACATACTTGCAAAATAATTGTTGGAGAAAAAATATTTAGGAAACCATGAAAAGCTCCTTTAACCAACGTGATTCAGTTCCCAGTGTTCAACAAAAACTGCTGTTCAAAGATTCTCCAGTCGACTGACCCGAGGCCATTTATCTGAGACTATTCATGATGCAACATAACTTCTTGTGCCATATAGCTTGAATATTTGTGTCATGTTTAGTAGTTGTATTCTATTGTCATATTGTTATTTTATCGTTATACGATTACCATTGGGCATAGTATTAGTATTTTAGTATTTGAGCACTTTAGGAACTTCCCAGGTGAACTCACTCCGTCCAAAATGTCCATAACATGCTGTGTTCTGGTATATTGGCCTTTTCAGGTTTAGTTCCCTGAGGAGAAAAGGTGACAATAACACATATGTTTGGGGTGACAATGACTCCTCTGCAACAATAGTAATTACACAAACTTTATTAATAGATAAACACAATTTAACTTCAGACATATAAATTAACACAAACTGTTCATGCGTAGATTAGAAGCAAGATTTTGAGAAAAGAGGTTATCTTAACAGATCTGATTGAATGTTAATCCTTTAGTGGTTTTATGATCTTTGGGTTAGAAGCATCTTCAGGTTGCAGTGAAATGTGAGGTGTTTACCTGACAATGACACCGGGTCTTAGGTCAAAGTTCTTGTTGACAATCTGCAGCAGCTCCTTCTCTGATCTCTGTGATGAGCCGTAGGTGAACACGGAAATGGACAGGGGATGGGCCACTCCAATGGCATAGGATACCTACACAGTCACACAGACAAAATGGCTGCATTTAGAAAACCAACAACGGCATTTACAATCATGAACACGTAAAGTCAAATGTCAAAAGCTGATGTCAGTTCTGTCTGAAAAATGCATCTGGTTAGAATTTTATTGTGGATGAGAAGCTATAATGTGGAGAACAAGGAGACCAGGAGAATAATGACAAGATACCTGAACCAAGACCCTCCTGCACAGCTTAGCCTTGACCAGAGACTTGGCCACCCAGCGGGCGGCGTAGGCCGCCGAGCGGTCCACCTTGGAGAAGTCTTTACCAGAGAAAGCTCCACCGCCATGGGCCCCCCAGCCTCCATACGTATCGACGATGATCTTCCTTCCCGTCACTCCAGCATCACCCTGGAAGAAGAGGAATTGTTGATACTATGTTTGGGTTTTGGATCTTACTCAGGTGCCTTTGTCTGTAAACCAGGAGAGATATGTCTTTGCCGGTGAGATCTGAGAACCTACGTGCATACATTTGCGTCCTGATGCTCAGGTTTAATTTATGTCACCCACCTGGGGTCCACCGATTACGAAGCGTCCACTGGGCTGCAGGTGGTAGATAGTCTTGTCATCCAGGTATTTAGCAGGAACCACGGCCTTGATCACCTTACAGGAGGGAGGTTTACATTGCATTTGCATGGAGCCTTTTAGTTTGCATCCAAACTTTTCACACAGCATCCACTACTAGCGCCACCAAAATTATCCGTGTTGCGCCGCAGCTTCCCGCTATCCACCATGAAGGGCCGAGTCACAGCCCCGAAACCTTTAAACGAGCGCCTGCTTCAGGAATGCCTTTTCCAAGTTTTTGGAATATCCAGGCTAGCTTTCTAGCAGGTGCCCCAGCCGCGTACCTTCTCCTTGAGGACATTCTTCTGCTCCTCCAGGCTGACGAAGTCATCGTGTTGGACCGAGATGACCACGGTGTGGACCCTCTTAGGAATCACCGCTCCGTCTTTCTGTTCGTAGTGCACAGTCACCTGCAGGAAGACAGGAGAGAGGGGGGAATGGGGGAGTATGTGTTGTCTTAGTTTTTTTCTTCTACTTAACTCCTGAAGCTGAGATGCCCGCCTGTGATATTGGAACTCAATAATATGTCCTAAGGGCCTTGGTGAACCGACCCTCTGTTCAGATGGATGGCGTTTGTATCATTTTCTAGCTTCATTGACCAAGCAGTTGATCGATCTGTGGGTGGTTCCGAATGAGGAAATCAATCACCTCAGAAAGGAGTTCAACTTCGACAGCCCTAATGCCTGAATGTCACCCTGGTAACAAGTTCCTATTCTGAGCCATGCCTCTTCCACCCCTGCCCTTAAAACAGCAGACACTTTCTTCTTCACTTCCACTTCAGAAGAATCTTAGGAACCTGGAAATTGCCGATATTGTTAAGGTGGCCTATGAAAGGAAAACACTGGATTTTGGTCGGTTCCGTTTCAGCTCCTTTCTTCTTCTTCAAACCTAGGTCTCAGATTACTGTTGATTTTTATACAGTAACATTTTATTTTTAGAGAACCAATTTTCCCCTGTAGATATTCCATAGATAGTGATCTCTTGAAGCATCTGCTCGCTGAGGTTAGCACTTAGTTTAGGGTTAGGGTAAAGTTTAAATTTAGGAGAAGGATAAGGTTACGGTTAGAAGATTGTTCATTAAAATGTTACTGACAGTCATCAGATAATCTAAAGAGCATCTACAGAAACACTTTTGGGTATCACTTTTATTCTATTCTTTTAGTACCACTTTTGACCAGGTTCATGCAATTACCTACCAGATAAACCAGAAAATGAGAAGCACTCTGTATCCACAGACGTAGAGTTGAAAACTACTTGTTTAGGTTAACCTAAGTGGACCTTCTGCCACATTAATGAAATCAGCCGGCCCTTATATATCTGTGAACCTGAAGTGAGGGAAAGAAGCTCCGACAAGGGGTCAGGAATCATTATCGAACTAGATTCTTTGCTGTGATTGACAAGACCCCTGCCGTCTTCTTTTCCCCTGACTGGTTTTACTACAGCGGGTCAGTAGGGGTCAACTTATTTCCACACAGGGTTAAAAACAGACTCATGGACTCATGGGACTAGGTTCCCAGTGGAAACCTCTCAGAGAGGAGTCATGGATTCAGTTCTAGGGGCATGTGTTGAGGACCACGTGTGGCCTGGCTCTGATTCTCTCTTATCAGAAGCCTACATGCAAACCGACACTACGTATCTTCTCACACATCTCCCTGTGTGAGAAAAACATAGAGAGGGACAGTGGATTGGTAAATACTCTTGGTCTCACCTGCGTTTTAGAGTCCGGACGGAGCCATGGGATTGTCCCGTTGCGTCTGAGTTCGGCCATTTTGTAATTAAGTTTGTGAGCCAGGATGATGGTGAGGGGCATGCACTCGTCCGTCTCGTCTGTGGCGTAGCCAAACATCAGGCCCTGATCTCCCGCTCCCATGTCCTCCTCTTTCCTGTCGACATGGACGCCCTGAGCAATGTCAGGACTCTGTTGCTCCAGAGCCACCAAAACATTGCATGTCTTATAGTCAAAACCTGGACGGAGAGTTGGAGGAAGGGATGAGGGAAGGGGAAAGGGAGGAATATAAAAAGTGAGGCAGGAGGGAGATGGAAGAGAGAAAATGTAGTGAGTGAAGGTTGGAGAGGGATAGGATGAGAAAGGATAGGAAAAGGACTCATCATTGTTTTGAATTTTTTTGACATCCCAAATTCTGCCATCTAGTGTTTGCAAAAAGTTCTTTAAAAAAGAAACAGACCTGTTTAATTCTTAAGTTTTGTAGGTTTCTAACCTTTATCTGAGTTGTCATAGCCAATGTGTTTTATGGCATCTCTGACAACCTTCTGGTAGTCAACGTTGGCCCGAGACGTGATCTCTCCACACAGCAGTACCATGCCTGTCTTACACACCGTCTCTACACAGAGAAAACACAACATGTTCCACTTGTTAACCACATAACAGTAACCTACCATACTTTATAACAGCAGAACATAATAACCTACCATACTTTATAACTATATAACTCAATAACTTACGATCATTTACAAGTACATAACTATAACCTACAACACTTTGCAATTACATAACAATACCCTAAAATTATTTATAATTCAATACTTAGTAATTACATAAAAACAACCTATGATACTTTATGACTACATAATCATAGCCCACAATACTTTGTAACTACATTGCCTATATTGAACTTATAATTTTTCATGTCTGTTTCCTTTCACTGTACACTGGTCTTTTAAAGGATTTTTATTAATTTATTGTTAAATAAAATTATGTAATAAAACAAAACTAAAATATCAGAATTAAATTGGGCTACACCCCTGTGAGTTAATACTTGGTAGAAGCACCTTTGGCAGTAATTACAGCTATTGTCCATTGGTCAAGTTCATTGGATAGCAGTATTCAGTTATGCCCCAACGTTTGATTGGATTAGGGTCAGTTCTTTAACTGGGCCACTCAAGGACAGTTACTATTTGATTCCTTTGCCATTCTACAGGACATTTGACTATGTGCTTTGGGCTGTTATCACGCTGAAAAGTGAACTTTCATCCCAGTTTCATGGCAGAAGACAGCAGTTTTTCCCTCTAGGACGTTTCTGTTCATTGCTCCATTTTTCCCTCCTGTATCTCCAATGATGATGTACATTCTTTGTGTGATTTGCAGGTCAAATTCTGTAGCCGTGTGACTTTTTTATATCAAAAAGTAAATTTAATTTTTGTCTGAGCACAAAACATTTTGTCACATGGCTACAGAATTTCCAGAGGGGTTAAAAACATTGTTCAATTACAGATTCATTAAATAAATGGTTGCCATTCTTCAGTAATAATTTCCTTTTCGTCACCCTGTCTCCTATGCTTTGTTGTCCTGTTTGTAGGGGGAGGCTAATCTAGGTTCTACACAGGTGAGGTCAGTAAACTTGATATGGGATTCTTTATACCTGAGTTAACTTAGAATCGCCATTACAAATAATTTATCCAGTATTGATATTTAAGATAAGTATTTTTAGATGAGTATATTAAAGGTAATTTAATTTCACGATAATATACAATTCCAGGGACCCCTTTATTGGGGAATATAATGTTCCCCTTAAAAATATCGAATACGGTGTGTGTGAAATAAATCACAGTTTAAAAGCTCAGGAATGTAACGCACATGTTTTCTTTTTTGTTCATAGTGTAAGTAGACATGCAGTTCATCAGTGTAGAATGGAAACCTGTGTCACTGGGTCATCATCCAAATTGGTGCTCAATCGGTTTATCCAAGATATGCCTGGGGTCACTTACGGGAAATGATGTGAGAGAATATCAAAGGGTTTGAGTTCAAAGAAAGGACAAAGAATTTCTAGTGCTGGAAAGAAATCAGTGAAAGTGAAAGTCACAATGCGTGTGACGTGTACAGCTTCTGTGTTGTCTGTGTGCTCCACTTGAATGCGTCCTGTCTGTGCGTCCGTTCCATTCACCGTCCGTCATTGTTCTGTGTGCATCATTTAAATGTACACCGCCCAAACCCACCCCCCCCCCCCACTCACCACAGGCAACCTTGGCGTCAGGGTCCTGTTTCAGGTGGGCATCCAGAACAGCATCACTGATCTGGTCACATATCTTGTCTGGGAGAGAAAAAAAGGATAAATAGAATAAAAGATTGAATCTTCACGAAGGCCTGTCATCTGGCCAACTGCTTGACTTAGCACGGCAAAACACTGTGTGTCTGAGTGTGATTCAAATTAATAATTTCCTCATGAACGGGATTGTACCCATTGAACTCGTCAAATCTGTAAAAAGTGACACATTCCTTTTGCAGGGATAATCCCAGACTACAGAAGGGTCATATTTTCCAGTTTTCACAACACCACGCCAAGTCAAATAGCACTGTATGGGAGTATGCTCCATGAATGACTGTAGAACTGGATCCGGCCAGGTTAGGGAGAAGTCTGGAGTGCACTTCGGTATGGTTTTGGGAATGTTCAGGAAATGTTTGCTTCATTCCTGTTCCCAGAAGGATTTCAGACTGACAAGGTGTCACAGCACTGTAGAACAATGCCAGTGTTCCCTGCATTCATCTACTGACTGCCTATTTGTCTGTTGACCACTCTGAAGCAATGTGCAGCGTGGGTTACATCAGGAACAACACACAAACATCCCAGATATTCAGTGTTGGCAGGAACTACAGTGTAATTCATTATCACCTCAAATTCAAACATTAAACATTGCAACTAGAAAATTAGAAAAGAAAACTGTACCGCAAATGCCTCAATGCACATATTATCTCACATATAGTATAACAATATCCAAGATCAAATTCAGTTTAATTCACATTCTGAATGGATAGGATAAGACATTGAAGAGATGCCCATTTAATAGGCATGGTGACAGGAACAGAGGCCAAATTGCCATCCTGAAAATATATTTCATACTGGTATATGAGGTAGGGGAATGGCCCCCCCATGAAGATGAAAGAACCCCAGGCAAACACTTCTGTCTGTATTCAGTTTCTAACATGAAAAGAACCCAATGGCTCCTCCGGCACTGACAACTTCTGTAACTTCTGTAACAAAAGTAAGAATAAGAATAAACAATTCAATGTATTTTTACCACAGTCTTCACCTGGACCCAAAGCTTTTCACTGTATTTTGAGGCCTATTGTAAAGGCAATGATGTTGATTTTATTTTAAACAGTTTAATCCTTGGAACAAAAGTATTTCTGAGAGGATTAAGGGATCAATTCAATCTAACCTGCATTGCAGTCTATACACAGTAGCTCTTTATCCAGTGGTCAACTTAATACACAGGCTGATCTGTATAAAAAACCTACAACTAACACCATACTAGTCTTGGCACTGTATAAAATCCTACAATTTATACCAGACTAGTCTTGGTACTGTATAAAAACCTATAACATTTACCAGACTAGTTTTGGTACTGTATAAAAAACATATAACATTTACCAGACTAGTCTTGGTACTGTATAAAAAACATATAAAATTTACCAGACTAGTCTTGGTACTGTATAAAAACATATAACATTTACCAGACTAGTCTTGGTACTGCATAAAAACATATAACATTTACCAGACTAGTCTTGGTACTGTATAAAAAACGTATAACATTTACCAGACTAGTCTTGGTACTGTATAAAAAACGTATAACATTTACCAGACTAGTCTTGGTACTGCATAAAAAGCATATAACATTTACCAGACTAGTCTTGGTACTGTATAAAATCCTATAACTAATAACAGACCTGTCTTTTGTACTGTATAAACAATTATTAGCAAGACAACATCTTCACAGGTATGCTTTTAATTTACAGAATAAAAAGTGTGTGAACACAGGTGGAATATTGTAATTACAGCCACTGCGTAGCCATTGCTATTGTGAGTTTGAAGGAATCCCAGCTGAAGGCAGCTGGAAGTGCCAGGATGTCTGCTTAGTCCAGCTAGCCTCTCTCCTGGCAGGACCAAACCGTGTCCTTGTGAATCATTAACTCAGTGGCCTAAGCAACTTGAAATGACATCATTATTAACTCCTATCAACCAGTTAACCCCACAGGATACATCTTAAAACAGTTATCCCTCACCACGATGTCCCCAGCCCAGGGAAAACAAAGTTGTCCCTACCCCAGACAACACCTGTCGTCCCTTCCAAACACGAAAGCGAGTGTCCCGCTCCTGCAGTTAAAACATGTAGAGTATGATAAACCTTTCCTAATACAGGTAGCGAAGCCGGTCCTGATCCAAGCAGATGAGTGATACTCTCGTCTGGACCACTCCACCCGTTGGATGGGCTGTGCCATTCAACCCCTGCAATTTATCCAGCAAGATGGAGTCTGGAGTCCAGCCGAACCAAGTTCTCCAATGTCACCCCGGGGCTCTGCGACAATCCACCAGATTCCAGTTAAATATTATATTTACTTGAATACCCGTGATTGGATGCTTGGCTAATGTCCCTCCCCAAACCTGCACCCCAACCTGAGCATCACTCAGCCACCTCTGGTCTCTTAACCCTCCCACGCCGACACTAATGAGTCCGGTTCTGCTTAGCCCACTAAAAGCTCTTTGTCCAGGTGTGCAAAGGGTGGAACTAGACTTTCCTCAACATTGGGTCAGCGCAGTCCCTGCCCATCGATCTAAAACCTTTTCAAATATATTTTTTTATTAACTTAAAAAATGTATTCGCTATGCCTGTGATACATGGTTGTCTTCTCTACTTAGATTGATGCGGTAATGGTAAATTGCTCTGAGTAAGTGTCTGTTCAAAGATTAACATTTAAATGTGTTATTTCCATGCAACAATGTACATCTGCTGGGTCCTCCACTGTGGAAGGAAGGGCCCCCAACCAGTTTCCACCATGTGTGGGAACTGTCCAGACCCGTTGCTTGTTATCAGGTGGAAGAGCATGTTCTGAAGGCCAAGCCACGAGACACTGTTGCAGAGATCTGGTGGGTCTCTTTCAAATACAAAAAATGTGAAAGACAAAAAGACTCTTCTGTTGATACTCCTAACTGGGTACAGTTAATGTCAACTCTGACATGAAATATGGAGTTGGAGAAGGTGTCTATGTGGATATGAAATTGGAGAAGGTGTCTAAGGAGTCACTTAGAGAAATATAATTGATAGGCGTATGCTGTAGTGGTAACATCCCTACCAAGCCCTGTATATGTCCATGACCTGGCCTGATGTGTTCATATCACAGTGTTTAGTTTCAGTAGTGTATCGTTCACCTGAGGGGAAAGTGGAGTGAATATGCAGTTCATTATATGCGCAAAATGTGTTCACAGGACAAATAATAATTGTGAGCACATTTTTCTAAGCATGAGTTAATATGAAATTACTATTTCACAATCAGCATCTTTATATCTTGATTCTGAGAGGGCAGGTATTTGTCTGTATGTACTGTATATAGTGAATATCACTGTTTATGTTTCTGGAGATATTTTAATTTACCGGGTCTTTCATTACCAGCACTGTTTAGTTGACCTAGCTCAAAGAGGGCAGTGTTGGTGGTAACGTTTCTGATTGGATATTAAGTAAAACATTGTCAGAGAGAGCAGGGTGTACAGAACATTAAACTGGTAAGATCGGAATGAACTCAACACAATAAGAGCCAAATCAAACATCAAAATTGTGCGTGCACACAGATGCCATCACTAAACACTAAACCTAACTGAGTCACTGATTTCACTGGAACAGAGTGAACAATTCACTGTGGTTAACAGACAATGATGTTGTGTATGAACAGGTTGATGTACAAAGAGGATGATGTTGTGTATCAGATATTCTTAGCTTGTGTTTACCACAGACCTTATTTCCAGCTTTCATCCAAATGCCATAAAAACTTTAAAAAATTCCCACTGGCTTTGGCTAACAAACCAAAACGACACCATAAACTGTTGGCGCAGAAAGCCTAGTTCATTCAAAAAGACACAATACCTATTGCTATCCATTACCTCACATTGAAAGAGGTTAAAAAGATTCAACAGTATCTTAAGGCTGCACTAGGCAGGTTTCTTTCACTCAAAATAAAATGTTTTGTCTACATAAACTTGGCGTCGAAGTAAAATGAGTGTGAAGGTGACTAGTTCAAACAGCAAAATTAAATCTCAGGCATTGCCAGTGTACTCTCCAACTATTTCCAGTATACCTCATAGACAGACACAACTGAGTTCTTAAGTGCAAAAACAGGTATGAGCAGCAGTATGTAAGGAAAGACCATGTAATGTACAGCCATTACAGAAAGTTGCTCTGGAGAAAAGCATCTGCTGCCAGCCTCTCTGCTCCAGCTTCCTCTTGTTTGGTAGTTTATCAATGTATTTGTTTAATTTGCGTTGAAAAAAACCTTCAGGCTCAGCATCCACTATTGCCTTTCTGTCTTCGTCTCTTAGCATGTTACAACGTATACGGGACATACAATGTGTGTGTGTACTAGATGTTGGTCTAATTAAATGATTGCAGTACAATTTTTGAACAAACATACTTTTATATCTTTGTTGCTACTGTATACAGCAGTTATTATTATTTCCCCTTAGGAACATTCATGTAAATCTAGAATGCCAGACATTCTGCCCTGAAGTTTGCATAATATTGTAGACTTTTTATTTTTGCAAACTAGTCAATTTATACTTCCACGGTGAAAATGGGTTGTGTGTTGCTGATCTGTTAATTTCTCTGGTGCAATGCATCATTAATTATTGTAAAACATCCATTATTATTGTTGACATTTTACCTGACAAAAATATACAAAAAATAAATATGCCCTATTTAGCTCAAGCAAAAGGACAACCCTGTTTCAAAAAAAGTTAGGACGCTGTGTGAAATGCAAATAAAAACAGAATTGTAGATGCAGAGAACAAGTAATCACACATCAGTTCACAAAACCTCATACATCAACATTTATCTACATTTTCTAGTATTAGTATATAATATGGAGTCCAGAAAAAATGCTTTTACTTAAAATATTTATTGGGTAGTAACAATGCAGCCAATCCTGTTCCAGCTAATCTTTAGCCAAATGCCTAAACAGGTGTGACTTGGCTCCCTTGGTGAACGTGCATACATATCTAATCTACCGCCAAAATGTAAATATGTAGTTTAAATACTTGTTGAGCTGTTTGTGGTGAACTACTCCTGAACATTACTAACGACCCATTGCAGTGATCACTGGTGAAGCAATGCAGCTGAATGCTAGCACTACTGTCACTCACACATCGATCAGCTAACCCTAACTCTAACTCTAAGCCTAACTCTAACCCTAACTCTACATCTGACCTCCACACTATATCCCCCTCTGAAAGTAAGTCGGGTGGGGGGTAACTGTGAGGGCATGCCACATGTCTATGTGGGCTATCAATGGAATACCATCCAAAACCCTCATAGTAAATGTGTACTTGTGTCTGCCAGGAGCAAAGATAGATTAACCGCTGTAACTTCCCCCAGGCACTGACAGTGGTTTGATGAGCCGCCTTCGTGACATATGTTGTGTTCACATGCTAGTTGGAAACTAAAATGGAGATTAGTTGATAATTACCCGACTGCATCATTTACTAGGAACAGTTAACAAGACAGATTGCAATGTGGCAATAGAGAATGCTATGTTTCAACATAAGAAATAAATAGTTTTCTTTTTGGTTAGTTATAGGTGTGGTTAAATATAATTTGTTAATTCATCAAAATCCCTCTTGGAATTCTATGATAGGCTTTCTGTCCCTCCACAGCATTCCTTTGGACGCACCTGGTGGGCTAGGTTAAACTCATTCTCTGATCAGAGGGGAGGTATGAAAAGAAAGCACCGGTGCTGGCTTTGAGATCCAGACAGGAAATTGACTATTGTAATTATACTTATGAACCATCATCTTGTTCAACAGTAGCCATGCGCATACTAACTATTCCCACTGATATGGCGTTTACAGTTTTAGCTTCTTACTGAGCCTGGTACGAAGGCGGTTTAGTCACAGTAGTAGAGAAGAGGGAGTAATGCTTCAGAGCAGGTAAAATGCAGCCAGGTGAACTCACCTGGGTGTCCCTCTCCTACAGACTCTGAGGTGAACATGAAGGACCCGTCATCCAAAAGAGTGTCACTCATTTTGACCAAGGCAGGTGCTAAGAACCACGCAAAAACAGAGATAGAAACTTTTGTCCTTTTCCTTTAACAGCAGCCAAATAGGTTTGTTGAGCGCTTTCTATTTCTACTTGTTCCCTGTAGGGATTGAGAGAGCAGGTGGAGGAAAAGAGAAAAGAGAGAGGGTTGCAGCCCTGCAGCCAATTTATTGTCTCTCCAACAGAACTCCTGGACTATTTACACATAGTTCTATATATGGCTAAGAGAAAATACACACGCGCATGCTTACACACACACACACACACACACACACACACACACACACGTCATGTGAACCCCTGGGACAGACCATTCTGTGGGGAGCTGTTGACAGGAGGGGATTTAACCTTTTCGGAACTCCCATTTAACCCCTTGTCCTAACCGCACAATCGAATGGTGGAATAAATCCACCTCCATTGTCTTCCACAGGGGCGCTGCTGGAGTACAGACACCGTCGCGGGATGTAGAAAGCAAATCTTTCTATGGAAAATCCTTCTTCCCCCTATTCTCTGAGTGGGCTAGCTTTACCCCATGGTTGAGCTAGGCCGGGTAAAGGTATGGAGAGAGAGGGAAACAGTGGGGGAATTAACATATGATGCAATATTCTATGTTTACCAGGGTTGGGGTCCATTCCATTTAATTTCCAGTTAATTACAAAAGTGTTTTTCATCTAAAAGCGTTCCTCATCGAAAATGATTGAAGAGAATTGAAATTTGAACTTCAGTATATTTGCTGAATTGATTGGATTTTAAATGATATTGACCTAAACCTGGAGTTGACTAACATTCCTCAGCAACTTGGGATTGGCATATTACTGGATATACAAAAAAGTGCTATGTTGTTTCATAGATGCTGGTGTGATAAATATGATTGGATGACATCTGGTAGGTATTGTACAGCATTCCAGTTATTGTAAAGCATTCCAGACTACAAGGGTTTTGGCTACATAGTCCAATCAATGTGTACTGTTTCAAAACATTTCCTAGTAGTGTCCAGGTACACACAGTACACATAGACACACACACACACACAGCACACACACCTGGAAATAATCAATCAACCATCACATAAAATACTGTGACCGAGTGGCATCTGGGACTTGACAGGAAAATAAAGACACATGACAGATACAGTGCCTGGGGAATATGTTCAGACTAGTTCACTTTGTTCACAATTTGTTGGGTAATCGACCTCATTTACAACTGATTACATTTATTTATGCCTTTAATCTACACACTATACCACATTATGACACAACAAAACACATTTGTACCAAATATGGCAAATTGCAAACATAAATATCTCATGGATATAAATGTTGAGTCCCTTCGCCATGACTCGTCCAACTAATCTCTGATTCATCCTGAATCAGTTGCTCATCTTCAGTTTCTAAAACTTGACTGGAAACAACCTGTGGCAGATTATTTTATTGGACATGATTTAAACAAGCAACACTCCATCCAGCAAACCTTTGTGGCAGAGTGACTAAACCGAATCCATTCCGGAGTAGAAGGCATATAACAGGCCTCTTGGATTTTTCTTAACAACACTTAAATGGTTTTGAGAACACTAGGAAAAAACGTTGCTGGTCTGCTGGGATATTGGTGATAACAAGGTAGCTAGCGCTCATCACCTGGCTAATGCCACACCTGTGTTGAAGCATGATGGCGGAAGCATCATGCCATGGGTCTGCCGGGACCGGGAGACTTGAGAGAAAACGTTGCAATATACTGAGAGGTCCATAAGTGTGAAAGACATCTGACAGGGACAAAGATTAATTTCAGCAAAACAGCAACCTGAAGCACACAGCCAAGACAACAAAGGAAGTGGCTTCGGGACAATGTGATATCATACTTATATGATGATATTCTATAATACTCTATAATACTTCAAACAATATGTGGGCATGTTGCTTAGGATGGAACATTTTCAAACAGCCTCGTTCACACTCTCAGAGGTGCTCCTACTAAAATTGTATCCGTGCATGTACACACTGTCACAGCAACATCTGGATCTGGGTACAGTTAATGTTGACTCATCTCCAAGAAAAAAGAGGAGAATTTTAACAAGACTTCAGCAGAGCTCAGCTTAAGACACTCTTTCCTGTCAGGATACCAGAAACAGATTTTAAAAGGAATTTTCACTATATTCCCAATGTCCCTTACAGACTGGCAGTCATCATATGGTAGCAACCCTTTTACATAATGGCTAAATGTGGTAGAAGATGTGTGGGTAATGATTACTTTCTAACATTATCTAACGTTGTCTAACTAACTACCAATAACTTCTCTTACTGTGTATACTAGAACATAAATCTTGGCACTATTGCTGTTATTACAGAAGCACATCAGAAACGTTGCCTTCATTGGATAGTGAAGGATAAACGTTGCAATCATGAGGTTTGACAGAACCATTTATCATAATTTGATGACAACAAGAGAACAACCTCTGACACATTGTCCACTTGATTTACAAGGACCAGTTAACAGAACAAACAAGTGTTTCCTATTTGGCAATTGAACCGATAAATACATTTATTTTGATCAACAATAAATTATTTAAATGTTTGTACATTTGGGTAAGTTACGTGTGGTTATATTACATTTGATGTCTTGTCAAAATCCCTCTAGATGAGGTCCAGATTACTGCTGGTTTCCAGTCCCACCTGGTCACCTGGACCCACCTGGTATTATAGGTAAGGGAATGAAATGGAATAATCATACGTTAAAATGTCAGTCTCAAACTAGCAAAAGCATACCTAGTATACCTATTGTATAGAGTTAGATTGACATAGTTAGCTAGTGTAACTAGTTAGCTTTCAAACTACTGATGACTGAACAAAAAAGATACCCATACAGTACATTTGTACAGTAAACACAATACAGTTAATTAGTAGCGCAAAATCAATTAGGGCTTGACTTGTTATATATTATAGAAAGGACACCATAGTGGGACACCATGGACGTGGAGGGACACCATGGACGTGGAGGGACACCGTGGATGTGGAGGGACACCGTGGACGTATAGAGAGACATTATGGATGTGGAGGGACACCATGGATGTATAGAGAGACATCGTGGATGTGGTTGGACACGTGCACGTATAGAGAGACATTGTGGATGTGGAGGGACACAGTGGACGTATAGAGAGACATTGTGGATGTGGAGGGACACCGTGGACGTATAGAGAGACACCGTGGATGTGGAGGGACACCATGGATGTGGAGGGACACCGTGGATGTGGAGGGACACATGTGGACGTGGAGGGACATCGTGGATGTGGAGGGACACCGTGACTGGACACTGAGGAGGGACTTCTATTGCAAAACTCACTCTGTGGCGTTACAATGGCAATGCGAGGGATCTCAGAACATAACAGCCACAGTATACACACACAGCTACAGTATGAGACTGTAAAGAATCACAGAGGGGCAACCCTTGAGGGACAAAGAAATGACAAAATACGTTCTGTAGACACCAACAAGGTTAACCATCCCAGATCCCATATGTCCAAACCAAAGAGCTCCAGATCCTGAACCAGTCCAGTTCAGTGGCATACAGTAACCTCTAACCACTGAAGGACTCCACCACTGTTTAGTTTGGCAACACTCAAGGTGTTGACTTCAATGCTTTTTTTCCAAAATAATTATTGATTGATTACACTGGCTACAGCGTCTACCTGCCCTATGTTTGTATGTATGTGTGCGTTGGTACGTTCCCAGCAAATCTACAAGTGTGAAATGTGATTATTGAGGGGTGAAGTGTTTAAATTACAGTGGAATCCGCTAGGTGTGTTGTTACTAGACTGTGGAATGAGGAGCCAAATTATCATATTTCCTAGATTGTTTTGATTGATGTTGATTTTTAGAATAATTTGTTTTATTGTATGGAAATTGATAGATAAAAGAAGATATTTGAATCCTGCTGGCTTAGGCAGTCGCTGTGTGTGTGGGCGTGTGTGTCTGTTTCTCCTTGTGTGTGCATCCATTTCTATCCATACACGCTGATGTGTGTAGGTCTGTGTAACAGCAAGTACGTCTAAGTGTGTTTATGTGTGGTGATGGGCAGGATTTCAATTTTTATTTATTTTCTGGTCTGAAGAGCATCATGACCTGGCTGGTTGTTATTATGGGGAGATCCTGGACTGTGAAATGTACTGTGGTGACATGAAGCCTCTTTCAGTTCTTTCCCCCCTAATCTCAAATTAACTTATTATCCTGATCCATGGCTATGGTTCAAGTTCCACCAGTCAGACGCCGGAGACGAGCCAGCACTTAAATCCTACAGTTTGCTTATAGCGCAATACTACACCTGTCAGTATGGGTAGGAGTGAGTCAAATTAGCATTGGCTGAACATCAGTCAGACCTTTGACTTGAACAGAATGAGATAAGTGCGCTTGAGTTTAGCTGTCGGTGATGTGAAGCCTGTAAGTCAGTTGGTAACAGATATTTGTCTTTCTGTAAGTTCAAGGTTGTGTGGCCTGGTAGCTCAGGCCCCAGCTCTCAGTCCTGGGTGTTTGTTGAATTGGGAACCAGTACCATCCAGACTCGAGAGCCTGGACATTGCATCTGTTAAACCTTTGTTTCCCCTCTGCTTATAGATGTAACACAGTTGGCTGTACATTGAAATGTTCCAATGTAATGCATGTTCCTTTTCACATTGCTTCGAAAATGTGGTGATTTGCATAATGGAAGTCGGTGTAAAAACATTTCCTGCATGAAAATCCTGAAATGTCATATTCTTTACCTAAAAACAAGTTGAAACTATTTAGTATACAAAGAAGAGTCTGAACAATTATGTAGAGTGCAAATATCATAAAGTGATATTCAGCACATTAATTATGAAAATGTGTAGATCTTTGCCTTTGAAGAATGTATTGTGACTAAAACTTACAATACATTCACAATTCCTCTAGGTGTAAAACATTTTTCATGGTTCAGTTGACACTCAACAACAATAGTTAATTGGCTGGGTACTCTGACCAGAATGATCTGCCCTGTATGAGCTTGCAGATGCCTAATTTTCTACAAGGAGTCACTAATGTACAAAGACACAAGGAAGCTCTTTCTAACATACAGTGTTACCCATTCATCCTGGGTGGTGCTTAGTCAATTTGCACCATCCTCTGCAGGACCAACAGGCATTTAAAACTAATTCTTAACGCTGTATTTAAACACAGTCTATTTGAAGTGTGTGGTGTTCACAACCTGGAAATTTGCCCAGAACGTTTTACCCCACTTCCCCCCCCCCCCTTCCCTCTATGTACACTGATAGGGGGGAATTACTAGAGAGGAGTGTATATCATGGGCCAATAGCTGCTCAGGACTGGTGGGGTGGAATACAGTTCTCAGCCTGTGACTGGTCAAATGTTGCCAACACCCCTATGAAGTCACAGTGGCGTACTACAGACAATGTGTATAGGCCAAGAAAAGAAAGGGTTGCGTTTATTCCCATTCAGAGCCAAAACACAGACATCCTGACATGGTGGTGTGGATTCTATTGTCTGTTGATGAGCAGCGGAAGCCACACAAGGCAGATGTAATTCACCTTGGTTAAAGTGCATCCCATTGCTTTAGTCACAGCTACAGCTTCTGAAGTTTCACAAAATGTAACTGTGCAGACACACAATGGACTGTACAGACCATGCAAACACATCAGGGTTGAGTACCCACCCCTTGGCTGTAGAAAGCTATGTGGAATGCAGCAGGTGCTTGGTAACACAAGTCCTGCCCGGAGGGCAGATCTGACACACCTCTGACCCTTGGCTCATTTAACCAGCCTGAAAGCCCTATCCACACCACAGATCTAATCCTAACAGAAGCAGCATCCTAATACTCTAACGCTTCCTCCTGGGCCTGGTTCCTTTCCTTCATGGAGTTCAAAAGTCAGGAGAGGAAGCTATATTAGAATTTTGACCGTGGAACCAGAGTCTCGGCGTCCAGTCCAGCTCCCCAAAAAGTATGTTTCCTATTAGTAGGTTAATGATCAACAAGGATTATCTGATTAAGCGTCCTGATCAAATTGTTAATCATATTTGACTAATGATTAATATTCAATGATCAGTATTATCAGAGAAAATCATAAATATAAAAGTTTTGTAAAATACATAGTGCTCCATTTAAAATAAAGAAATTATGTCATGTAGCTTAGTTAAAACCTCCCCTTTAATGTTTCCCTAGGGTTCTTAGTGACTTCAGTGAGCATTTCGGTCAGCTCATGGGCCGAATTTGATGGGACGACCTGGTACATTTCAAGTGGTCTGGAATTTTCTCCAAGTGAATATCGATAGGACATGTTGATGCACTTTGAAATGCTTTTCTCACATGATTGTACAACGTGCCTCTTACATAAATATTCAGACAAATTTCACTGAATGACAAATCGCACATAGACACTTCGTTCTGTTTGATAAAAAAAAAATCTGGGATTGAATTGCTGGCAGTTGATGACGTACGACGCAACCATTGGTTGATGTTTACAACGCCTGTGCAAAAACAATCAAACAACCTCTGCGTTAGGGCACGCTGCCGGGTTCAACCGAGAGCCTCTCAGTTTTCTTTAATATTGGTGAGTATTACACCTTTATACATTATTGTAGAATGTTTTCTAGCTTGTGCAGACACCGATTATTTTAATCAGCAAGCTTACTTGCTAAGGTCTTAATGCAGCTAAGCTTGACAAGCTACTGTAGCTAGCTAGTTCTGTAACTAGCTAGCCACTGTCATAGCCAGACTGCTACGTTAGCTCGTTATATAGTTTGAGTCAAATATTATGATCTACGACATTTGCTATAGCAAGTCAAGTCAGCAAGGTAAATTAACTTTAAATCACAGCGTAATGTATACTACCACTTCATTTATTATTTACATATTTATGAAATGAACAAACAATACAATACTGTTGCCTTAACTAGCGTGCAACATGGTGCACTCATTCAGGTTCGCAATTTTCATTTCCTGTTTTTTCTGTTGATATCTCCATATTTTGAATTACTGGAATGATTGTCTTATTGCAATGACAACTAAAGAGATGTATATATGGGTAGTTTATTGTCCTAGATTATCGCCAGTGTTCAGACCTTTGTACTCTTTGAGAAATGTTAGTACACACACATAAGTTGGAGTGTTGTCTCCATTGAGTGTATTGTTTGATAATTTTATCGATATTTAAATGTTTTAATAATGAACACACTGTATTCTATGCATTTGGTGGAACTTGACTTTGTCCTTTACCATGTTTACAGAAACAGAAAAATACCCGAATGATCCAAATCTTTGTTTGATGCATGTTCTCCATATTCGTAGACTAATAATTTTGGTCAGTATGACAGTACTGCTGACTCACTGTTGTACAAATAGTCTGTAAACCTGTATGTTGTGGTTTTGCTCATATAAGTGTGAAGAGAAGTAGCCATATAAGCTATGCTTTGGCTAATGGGTGTGTTTATATGCGCACATCACACTCAAACCTACCTACATGCATATTGTCCCTAGTAGCGCCTACTGTCCCTAGTAGCGCCACAAGTAGGTCTAATTACATTCAGTAAAATATTGAATGAAATGTACGCTGACTAGGATCAGTTTACCCAGCCTCCACATCCTTATTCATGGCAACACTAACCTCTAAGACAGATCATTGTCTAAAAAATGAATTTGAAGCTGTCAGGACCCAGGAAACACATGGAAAACACCACCGAATGCTTCCGAAAGAAACACTGTTCTATTATGAAGTTCAGATCCGAATCACATCCAGATCATGTGATGACTTCTGTAAACAGCGGTTGGTTTCACGTGCACTGCCCACATCCATTCATCCACACGTCTTTTCTTACAGGAAGCATACATGATTGCAGCGCGTTTATTGAAATCAAAACAGAAAAGGGAAACACCTCCACAGTGTAATATGGGTTGTGGTTTTCTCTATCCAATATATTTGTGACAATGTAGAGCTTTACCTCGACCCTCAGAATCCATCCTCTTGTCTGCCTCGGCATCTACGGTATGGATGGTAGTTCTACTGTCCATGCCACCCATCCTTATGGCCAACCAAAGACATTCTTGGTGTCTGTGTTAGTAAAGAATATAATTATAAATTTCAATTACAGGTGTCGGTTTTTAAGCATGCCTGATTTCGTGATCATTCCTCATGGTAGATGTATTTTTTCTCTCCAGTGAATGCCTGAAAGTGGCTTATAAGCAGAGTCTTAGGAATAGTCTATAAGACAGTTCCATGGCCTTCCTTCTGGCCAGATCCAGACACCCAGGGTCGAGATGGCTACAGTCTCAGATGCTACACTGCTCAGCCCTGCCTCTGGGGAGCACATCGTACAAAAGCAAGCCCTCTACCAAGCCTACAGCCAGATTCCCCTGTCTAAAAGCTTTTCACCTCAGCACAGCCTCCTCCTCTCCTGACCCTAACAAGCCCAAAACAGGCAAGGAGATTTACATTTATCTGTCTAGTCTTGAATGACTCTAGCATGGGGGGAGGGGTTAGGCTTGGTCTTTTGACTTGTATCCCAGCAAATTTTACCCTCTAAACCAGTCACTCAGATGTTCTCAGATGTAAACCAGATGTTCCACCATCTAACTCCTGCCCTATGTATGTTGCCTCTGACTTAACATTAAAGTCCCATAACCAGAAACTTTTAGATACCTACATGTGCCATGAGAGTAAGACCTCCCATGTTGTCCTGGCTCTGGTTAATCTGAAAGTGTATTCCTTCCTAACGACACTATCTTTTTAAATCACTCTGATAATCATATGGGGTGGTGGTGCCGTCTTTACCTGCAGTGTGGTCCTCCAGCCTAGAGGTGGAGCTGTTTGAAATGGGGATGTGGTCCCTGGGTCTGGGAGCCTTAGGAGCGGTTGTCGCAGGGGTCTTGCTGGCCAATACTGACCTGTGTCTGACCAAGCCTGCCCATGCCTCGCTGGAGTTTCTGGAGGACGCAGACCTCCGCTCCCCTGTAGACGGTAGGAGGACCTGGATTTACCTTCCATCACATGGAACGACCGGATAGAAAGTGATGAAAATAAGCTACTTTGCTGAAATAAATGGTTGTTAGCATTGTGTTTGTACGGTACATGAAGTATATAGACAGTTATGTTGATGCATTATATAGTAAGGCCCACATTAAAAACACAGCACTGTTACATTTCAATTGGTGAAATCCTCTTGAACATCCAGGGTAACTTATTTCCACCGAATGTAAAGCGCTTTGAGAAACTCCTGTGAAAAACTGTAGGTACTGTATATGAATGCAGCTGATTATGAGCTAGTCTGTGCATACTTGTATAAATTGTCTGTCATTTTGAGCTTGTCAGTGTACGGTTTTTGTCTCATCATGTAATAAGGACTTAATGCAAAGTGTTAACATCCTGAGGTAAAACTTAAATTCTCCTTACTTAGCAAATGTTTGTGTTTACTCCTGCATTCAACGCTGCAAGCTTGGAGCTCTTCAATCATGTCTGGAACAACTCTGGGTCCTAAAGTTGTGTTCTTCGCAGATAAGACCATAAAGGCCAAAGCCCTGTGGGAGAAGACGGGAGCGGTAGTCATGGCCGTACGACGTCCTGGATGATTTTTGTGCAGAGAGGTAAAGGGGCGATGGTACTGACATAAAGTCTGCCATTTAACTGTGGATTCTGCTGTATGTATTGGATTTACAGGCCCTATGGAATATTAACGTGAAGACTTGCTTTGATTTCTTCTAATGGTGTGTGAAGGAGGCTTCTGAGCTGTCCTCTCTGAAGCCCCAGCTTGAGGAGCTTGGAATCCCTCTGGTTGCAGTGGTGAAGGAGAACATTGGCACAGAGATCCAGGACTTCCGACCGCACTTCGCTGGGGACATCTACGTGGACGAGAATGTAAGACTGAGCTAGCTTTATGGCTGCATTGCAGTGCTTCCTTCCATCGTCTACTCTGGCCACATGTATGGAAGCAAACGTTTCTATAGATCTCTACGTATATGTGCTACGAAGGATAGGATCAGAAACATATGCAGGGCCAGTCAATGCATTGTACATGCCTGTTGTGAGGATTTACATTTTTCATGGACTAATTGGTTGAATGTTTTGCACCTGTCCTTTGTAGCACCACTTCTACGGCCCACTACAGAGGAAGATGGGTGGGCTGGGCTTCATTCGTCTGGGGGTGTGGCAGAACTTCATGCGCGCATGGAAGGCCGGTTACCAGGGCAACATGCTGGGCGAGGGCTTTGTCCTGGGAGGGGTGTTTGTCATTGGAGCAGGGAATCAGGTAAAACACACACAAACTGAATTGTATTGATACATTATTGTATGAGTTCCCTTTTACAATGAATATTGAATATTGTCCTCCTCAGGGAATTCTTATGGAGCACAGGGAGAAGGAGTTTGGCAACATGGTGGAGAAGGAAGATGTTTTAGAAGCTGTCAAGAGAATTGTACCAGTGCAATAGATTTAGATTTTTGTTTGAACACTGATGAAAAGTCACAGCACACTGACATTATTTCCCAAGTTTGGGCTTTTATTCACAAAATGTAACTTTACACCACCACCACCAAGTGTTTTTTACATTTTCTAAAGCAAATAAAAAAGCAAATAACTGTTTCTGTTAAAAGAATAGGGCATTTTCTGTAACAGGTTCTTGTGCAATGAACCCTTCTTGATTTCTCTGTGCTTCTTCTGCCCATAATAGAAGATAATGAAAGGGTTAGCTCCCTCAACTATGTAAATAGTCTAGATTGCTCAGGGCTGTATCTATATTGCCAAGCAAAATGTACAGTTTAAACATGTCTGTATTGTGGATGGCTAAGGCTAGACTACATGTAAAATCATTCTAATAACCATCATAGAATAATGGTGCTGCCCATATGAAAATAGTCCAGCATAAGTGCTCTATACAACTCAGTGTCCTGCAGTTGACCTTGGACAATGTGTGAGCTCATTACATCTGTGGTAATTGAAGGTATTCTGTTTATGGCCCTTACAGCATGCTAAACTGAGAATACTTAAATGACTTCTCAGAAGATAAAGTATATTTAAATTGCAAGTGTTTGGCACTTTAATGTCACCAATTGAGTCAAACTCAAGCTTGAATGGATGGTTTCCTATCTGGATCCAGTCCACAAACATGTGTTTCATGTTTTACCTGTAAATGAATGTGTTGTCTGTGCTGGTACCCAAGGCTGTGTCCAACCTGACGGGTGTGTTTGTGTGGTCTGTGTGTTGTTGATGACGACCTGTCTTTAAACTCATCGACGAGGGGAGCAGGTTTGATACCCAAACACACACGGCCTCAACACAGTTGTCACTGCCAGGTTAGCAAGAGGCCTGTGAACCTCAAAACAACAGTAAATGTCCAACCTCATCACACCCTCTTGTCTCCCTTCTTTCCTTGACTAAATGGGAAATGTCTCAGTTAATTGTATAGGTTAATAATACTTGTTGCATAATAATAATACTTGTTGCATAATAATAATACTTGTTGTCCTCTTTTCTACACAGGACATGGGGGGGTGAACTGTTTTAGATTCTGAATGTGTACAAAAACTAGTAGTGTGTAAGTTCTAATGTTTTTTCATACTTAGTGCGTTCATCTTAAGATAGTTAACTGAAATGGCCCTTGAGAACATTCATTAAATGGACACTGGTTGCTGTTAACGTGACTGTCTGTTTGTCCCATCCCATAAATCTAGTCATGTACAGAAGGGCTCATTGTATAACACGTTCCTTTATTTGGTGCCTCACGATCACCTGTCTAGAAACTCTGACAGACCCTGCGCATAAGAAAATAAAGCCCATATTCACACATTTCAACCACTTTATTCTGTAGCTCTCAGTAAATACATCTTAACATATCAGGTGTGACAAAACATCTTCCAAAGCAATACAAAATGGAAAGGGTAGTAATGAACCCAAATACGGACTACTACAAAGACATTGGACAGCAGTCGGTACAACATTCATGGAGTGTTCTATAGTGTTGTCAATTCATCGGGCTGCTGAGACCGTATTCTGTTGCATGCCGAAGGTAACGTCATTTAAAATATGACAGTTATTGCATAAGGACACCCCGGTTGATGCTTGTCATAAAACGCTGAAGCAATGACACTTAAACCCAAAAGTCCTGCTAATCAAACCTACCTTCTTTGGATAGGTTCGTGGGATGCACAGTACATTTGCCTCAACAGTACAATCAATGTTAATCCTTGCATGTTTCGATCAGCGAAAGCTAGCTACACGTCGGTGTTTGTTCTAATCACCTTTCCTTGCTCTACCTACTAAAGTACAGAAAACAAAAGGACAGTGATAACATGTTGTTGACTGTATAACTATTTGCACATAATATTAAGTTATAACTTTATATATAATAGGCATTATACGAACACTTCCAATAAAACAAAACTAGTATCCACCAAACATTTACATTGGTTAGACAGGCCAAACATGCATTTGTACCAAAGATGCAACAAACCCCATAAAGATATAAAACCCCATAAAAATAAAGATATCAGTTGATACTATAATGGAGGGGGGGGGTTCTTGACAGTATATATACTAATTTTCGAGTTATAATGTATCAACTTGCCCATTTATAATGGTCTGAATATATTCAGTTATAAAGGCAGATTATACAGATGATAGAGACAAAGTGGAGTTTTGATTTGCTTTGTGCGTACACAGTACAGATGAACCAGTATTTACAGGGATTAGTGTCAGTACTATGTGAATAGTCTGCTGAAAGTGTCCCCAACCCCTGGTATTCACAGTTAAATGGCATCATCTGTTGATGTTTATTGTATGGCCATTACAAGACTGTCTTTCTAAATCCTGATGAACATTTGCACTTAAGTATAATACCTTGGTTCTACATGAGCTTGCATCCCAAATCCTACAGCCATTGTCAAGTAGAAACTAGCTTCCATTCATAATCATTTGATGCAACAGGATATGCGGAATGGAAACTGCCCAGGCTACGAAGAGCCATTACTAACAATGGAGCCAATGGCAGCAATAACAGAGGGTGTTTACAGAGGAAGGTGCCTCAGGTCACTGACCTGTAACCTAAGTGAGCACACATATCTGGGACCAGGCTATGGAATGTTGCCTCACTGCCCAGTCATTCAGACCAGCTCTGATGGTTGACTTTATATTCAGCTGGAACTTGCAGCTGATGGGTCTTGTGACACACTTGCTGCTTTTACTATTAGTTTTAACAAAGAGGTCTAAAAATTCAAGTCACATTAAATCTTGCCTAGCTACCCAAACTGTTGGTCTGGCCAAGTGCTATACCACACCCACCGACAACATTTTCGAATGGTCCCAGATATTGTTTGGTTCGGTCTGATTGCTTCTCAAAAAAATGCACAATAACAATAAAGTATGGGTAAAGCAACATTTTGAAAAATGCATAATCGGCTTTGATACTCCGACTGGTTTGAAATGATTCAAATCTCTGACTTCTTTTTTGATAGCCATTTTCATAACACCCCTCAGGTCATCCAAACCAATGCAATAGCAAGAGTCTCAGACTGAATCATGTAGCGATAGTACAGTGCAAGAGGTTGAAGTAATCAAGTTACTTTCAAATAAGTTCTTGGAAAATAGGAAAAGGTTATTTCTACTAATGTTAGTTACACACATGGGTATTTTATACAGCCAATATACCACGGCTAAGAGACGTTCTTGGGAATGAAGCACAAGGAGTGCCTTGACACAGCGCTTAGCCCTGGAAAACTGGCAATATACCACAAACTCCCAAGATGGCCTATATTGATTATAAATTGGTTACGAACACAATAAGAGAAATAGATCTGTGATAGCTGGGGTATATGAGATACCATGGCTATCAGCCAATCAACACTCAGGATTCTAAGCAACCTGTTCATAATGTTTGGTATAGCT
The DNA here is from genome assembly GCA_016801105.1 of Esox niger. Taxonomy (NCBI): domain Eukaryota; kingdom Metazoa; phylum Chordata; class Actinopteri; order Esociformes; family Esocidae; genus Esox; species Esox niger. The sequence goes on along the minus strand of JACXGJ010002396.1, from coordinate 19,065 downwards.
TTTGGCATGTACAGAACATCAGTGCTTACAGTACAGTTGCATTTATTGGGTGATTGGTGCCAGCAAACAACACACAAAGGAGCACATTTCTGCATTTGCTTGGTAATTAAGAACACCCCATGGACAAGATTACTAACTATTGATTTTAAAATAATCATATTCTCTGATAGTCATTTTGTTTAGGAGGCACCATGTGTGTTCACTATTCAGGAACTTGTGGTATTTTATTAAGAGAACCATAGAGATATAGAATAGATTCTACCACATAATTCAGATTGTGTTGAGGAGATCTCAATCTTAGAAATTAGTATATTAATTAGTTGCGCTAATGTAGTTGCTCTTTTGTAATAACAAGCTAATTTTAATAGTGATGTTCCAACACTGGTTGTCAGGACACATTACAATGTTTGTGGGCCACATTTGGCCCACGTGCCTGTAGTTTGAGACCCCTTGGTATAAAACAACTGGTTCTCACATCTTTGCTTGTTTTGTGTCATGTACTATTTGGTAAATATAATGGCACCCTTGCCTCATTGAATTCACTGGTACCACCACGTCTCTCCCCACTGCCGCGTCTCTCCCCACTGCAAGAAAACTGTTCCCCACTGCAACAGGCTTCACAAACTGAGCGACACAGGGGGCCATGGCAGTGTGCTCATGGCCAAAACATCGATAATACAGTAATACATAGTAACCCTTTTACATTGAGGCACAATCCAGTAGACCCCCTTCGATGCTGAGAGATGAACTGAACTTCAACAATCCAATTAATCAGTTCCACCGGAAAACCACAAAGAGACAAACAGACACTAAATTCCTTCAATAGGCATTATAAATTCAAAAGCCTTGTGATGGGCTGAGATGACTGGCACCAGCGTTACACAGGATGTGCTTTAGAAGATGTTTCAGTCAGGAGGGCCCATGCAGTGTCGTTGCATCTCTATGCATTTTCCTGGTAACGTGAAGCATGCAGGGTTAACCAGTTCACTGAGGTGAGAGGGGCTGAAACGGTTATCATGGTGGGACTGCGTGTGCAGGAGTCCACATTAAAGGGCAGCGGTGAGAGCCATGTCAACTAACCCTGATCATTAGGACACGCTGTGTCAAAAGGTTTTGTAACAGGACAACTAAAACTGGTAGAAGGGGAATTAAATCACAGATCAGCCTATTGTGCTCATAAACCGTTTTCTACTGTGAGGGAATGGATTTTTATCTTGCAGGTTAAACAACTATTTTGTAATCACAAATCAGTAACAGGCTTCAGTCCACAAATGAAAAGACACAATAAAACAAAGCAAAACAAATAAATACACTTTGGGAAAAAAAACAAAATCCTGGGGTTGAATATGAGGGGTGAAATGTATCTAGTTTGGGGTGATTGGCGTGGTCAGTAACTATACACCCACAGTCCTGGGACAAACATAAAGACCTAAAACCAAATTCAACCACAGTACATTTGTCAGTGTTGTGCCTCATTACTAAAAAAGGATTTACTTCCCTCAGCTCCGCCCCCTCATCAATAATGATGTAAATTCTGGTAGCATTTTCTCACCCCTCGAAATTAGGACTGAGAAGCACCTGTCATTATGACTTCATTCCCCTCCTAACCACCTCTATCCAATACTATCAACACCTAGCACGGTAACATTATATTAAACAACAGGTTAAAAAAAGCATAAATATAATAATATATTTGCCCTTCATTGTGCCTGCATAACTGCATCCAGCCAGCAGAGGGGGCTTATCAGTGGTGTGTGTGATTGTGTGGTCCTACAGGCCTTTGTTGAAGAAGACTGTAGTTGTGTGGGGACTGTTTTGTCGTATCTTCTCCTGGAGGTCTGGCTCCAGGCTGCTCACAGACATAGAACTGCAGAGACAGACGGTGGGAGAAAGACAGTAGAAAGAAAATGGATCAGGAAATCAACCGTTGAACCTAGAATGTGGAAGAAAAGCAGCTCCACGCTCTATCAGTGTCTAAAGGCATTTAACAAGGCTGTAACGTACCTCTTCTGCGGAAACAGGGCGCAGCACAGAGGAGTAGCAAACACCAAGCTGAAAGGTGAACACAATTTTTTGTTCAGTTAAACTGTGGTTGAGATTCACACAGTATATGGAATGCAGTCAAAGCAATCAGCATCCCAAAGCTCATCTATTTAAAATGTCCCTTAGGCCAGTTTTAAAAAAGCTCATGAACACAAATTGGAAATCAACCATCCCTCCATGACCCATACTGTCCTCCCTCCACCCAAATTAAGAAGACATACTGCGGTAAATTAAAGACTCATTACTTGCAACCCATCTCTCGCATGCCTAGGTCCCACTTTGGGTCCCAATACATAGTTTAGGAAACTTGCCCTAAACTAATTATATCGATTAAATACATATAAAAATGGTCAATTTAGAGTAACTTTAAAGCCCCACAGTGTAGCATCCTGCCTCTAACTTTTAAAAAACAGATTTTTTAATTCTGTCCCCCTAGCATGTATAAGGAGACTACAAGTCAATGCGAACTGATAGATGGACTGGCAATATAGTTTCAATGGGGAAGATCTCAGGCAATTGGAAGAATTGTGGGGAAAATGTGTTTTTGAGACATTTAGTGCAGATGTCTTCTGGTCATTTATGCTTGTATTTTTTATAGTAGTACAGCATGCAACTTACAAATGGACCCTTTAACTATGGATACTTACCACAGACCCACCAACCCCACCTGAACTGGAGCGTTCAGGACTGGGAATCGCTGAAGAGGGAAAGGACAGAGAAAGTGTGAGGGGAACTCAGATGAACCAACCATGAACACGCTTTGTACTGACAGCATTATAGAGGTTGACAAGTCTACCTGGTCTGAGATCTTACTCGTACACAGTGCAAATAGATGCATGACCAGGCAGGTAGTACACTGGATCAACACAGGACTTCAAAACAGGCAAAGCACACAAGCCTGAATACCCACATACATCATTTATTTTATTACAAACACTTATTTGCATGTTACGGAGTGCAAATGAAGAGCTTCCCTAGAATACAAGAACAAGAAAGCAGACAAGCCTAGTTTAGCCAGCCCTCAGACAAACCATGGGTGACCCTAGTACGACAGACAAACCAAGGGTGACAATAGCACAACAGTGTGTCAACATTTAATAGATTTTCCTTTACACCCTGTGGAACGCTGAATGTTAATGACAGTCTGAGTAAATCCCTAATTGACACCTGGTTGTAACATTACCTTCATAAAAGCCTTCTTTTCCAGGGCGTTCATGATTACAGGGGGGATGGCTGTGCACAGACAAAAAGAAAACATTTTCCTCTATTACTTGACAATCCATTGATGATTGTGCTAATCATTAAAGATGTTGCCACTTCGCTGCTGTAGCCACGTCTTCCAGACTAGTGCATTGGTAGTGAGAGTTCCAGACAAAAATAACATGACCAGTTGATCCGTTTTCAAGCAATGGCGTTTTTTTAAACATTGCCAACTAGACAAAGCACGTTTCATCACACACGACACACTGTGCTTACCCATAGCTGGCACGGCCATGCCAATCCTGGACACAACCACCTGGATGATGCCCGACTTCGCAGCGTTGACTGATTCTCCCAGCCGGTTCCCGTTCTCGTCGGTCACTGGGATACCGTACTTCAGCTCCCTAAAACGACAGACGAAACCAGGGGATGGAATTCGATGAAACCGCTAATTGTAATATTGATCGAAACCATTGAGTTTTTGTTTTTGTACTGAATACGTTTCACACAACAAACCGGCCCTAACCACCCAGAAGAGCAAAAACACTGCTGCGAAAAATGCTTGATCACTAGTTACAAGGTTCTTACGAGTTGTTGTGTCTATGGACTGTGACTCACCTCTGCCTCATGAAAGGGATGTTAATACAATTGGCCGCAGCTACAGCAAAGAAGGGGACGAACCGGCTCATGACTGCTGGAAGACGCTGGGGAGAGAAGGGATTTGTTCAAATGTCCATTTCAGAAAACTCTTATGTGCAAATGTGTTGGGCTGTGGGACAGTCCAGTGCCCCAGAGACAGTCCAGTACCTTGGTAAGCGACTTGAGTCCCAGGGCTGTGACTACAGCTCCTGTGGTAGCACTGACATAGGCTGCAGCCAGCTGACTGCGGGAACACAGCAACACACATCTCAGTTCCTTCAAATTACACTTTACTGAGGATCAACAACATCCCTTTTCCAGGCAATGACCAGAATCAAGTTCATTATAGAGAACCAACAGTAAATACTGAGGTCTCAATGAACATGGCCCCAGTGCATACAGAATAAATGAACATGGCCCCAGTGCATACAGAATAAATGAACATGGCCCCAGTGCATACAGAATAAATGAACATGGCCCCAGTGCACACGGAATAAATGAACATGGCCCCAGTGCATATGGAATAAATAAACATGGCCCCAGTGCATACGGAATAAATGAACATGGCCCCAGTGCACACGGAATAAACGAACATGGCCCCAGTGCATACGGAATAAATGAACATGGCCCCAGTGCATACAGAATAAATGAACATGGTCCCAGTGCATACAGAATAAATGAACATGGTCCCAGTGCATACGGAATAAATGAACATGGCCCCAGTGCATATGGAATAAATGAACATGGTCCCAGTGCATACGGAATAAATGAACATGGCCCCAGTGCATACAGAATAAATGAACATGGCCCCAGTGCACACGGAATAAATGAACATGGCCCCAGTGCATATGGAATAAATAAACATGGCCCCAGTGCATATGGAATAAATGAACATGGCCCCAGTGCATGCAAAATAAACATACATGGTCCCAGTGCATACGGAATGAATGCGGTCAAGTCATAAGCAACATTCACTGAACACTGAAACTTGAAGTCAGGCAAATACATGATGTTTACTATACAGTGAGAGCATCTCTCCAGAGTAATAATGATTTAGGTGGCACTTCTTTACATGCTCCTCGTGACATTTTCTATTTGCATATGAACTGAGAAGAGCGAGCTTGGCTCTCTTCCCTTCCTCATGGTTCCTGGTTAAAGTGGGTGCCAACATCTCAATAGCCTCTCAAGTGGAATCCTTCCCTGGTCTGCGTCCTTCACCTGAACAGATCTGAAAGAACTAGACAGGTGTGATCTCCCGAAATGAATCCACTATGTAACATATCGCCTTCTCCAGATGCTGATTAAGGAAAGGAATCCACTTCAGATGATTGAGATGCAGCCAGGTTAATTCAACCTTAACCCCAGCCGATGTGCGTACCAAACGCCTCAGATTGGGACTGCTGATCTAAGGTCAGTTCGGCGTTTTAAAGCACAGTCTATGAGATGACATGGCCAGTGCAGACCTGACCCTAGATCAGAACTCCTTCTCTCCACATCACACCGGACACCAGAGACACATACGCAAATTACCTTGCTTACTGGACCTGCTGCAGACATGAAGGGGACAGTTACAGGCTTTCAGGTGGAATGGAGGATCATGCTGAACTAATTAGTGAGTTTAGTACCGCTGTTGGGTAGGACTGAAGCTGAGCGGTTCTCCCCTGGCTAGCCCCAGCTTGTCCAGCAGGACAAGAGCTCCAAAAAGAGCTAGACTAGGGGTGCATCTCAACAAGGCCCTTCTCTCTTTGTCTGCTTTCATTCATCTGTAGTGATATAGAAAGACAACGCAGGAGAAAGAAAGAGTGGAGGAGTAGAGGGCGTTTGTCGCCACCGATCCGTGTGCCTCCAGATCAGTACCGATGCCGGAAAGCAGACGAGTCTGGTTAGATGGTTAAGGCCATGAGATTCACCCTAGAACTAGCCAGCTACAGGTGCGGCAGGGCTGGTTTATGGTGTTATCTGGTGTGTTGGTGATTCCCGGTCCCTACTTGGTGGTGAGGGCGGCGTCCCCACTGCGGTTGGTGTAGTTGACCACGGCATTGAAAGACTGGTTCACCCACTGCCAAAACACCACCGCTGGCGTCGTCCTGGAGGAGAGGAATTCAAGAGGAGTCAACAGTGTACAGAGGTCAAGGGGAGAGAGGAGAGGCGAAATAACGAATGAAGAGAAGGGGAGGGTAGAAGCGATATAACGAAGAGAAGGGGAGAGAGGAGAGGTGACATAACAGAAAGAGAAGAGAGGAGATATAACGAAGGAAGAGAAGGGCAGAGAGGAGATATAACGAAGGAAAAGAAGGGCAGAGAGGAGATATAACGAAGAGAAGGGGAGAGAGGAGAGGCGATATAACAGAAAGAGAAGAGAGGAGATATAACGAAGGAAGAGAAGGGCAGAGAGGAGATATAACGAAGGAAGAGAAGGGCAGAGAGGAGATATAACGAAGGAAGAGAAGGGCAGAGAGGAGATATAACGAAGAGAAGGGGAGAGAGGAGAGGCGATATAACAGAAAGAGAAGAGAGGAGATATAACGAAGGAAGAGAAGGGCAGAGAGGAGATATAACGAAGGAAGAGAAGGGCAGAGAGGAGATATAACGAAGAGAAGGGGAGAGAGGAGAGGCGATATAACAGAAAGAGAAGAGAGGAGATATAACGAAGGAAGAGAAAGGCAGAGAGGAGGCGGGATAAGGAGAAGTCACAATGTGTTCGTCACTTCTGAAATTTCCCTTAAAAACCGATGGCCTGAATTGGTCAGACATGCAAACCAAGCTAACATCTCAAGATGGAGCTCACTACATTAGAATTTTCACATTCCAATATTTTTAGTGTGGCTATGACTGTATCCCCTTCACATGCCCCACAATAGTTCCACTATCTTACTCTGGTCTTGCCCTAAGCAGGAATCTGGAAGCACAGGCGGAGGTATTCAGACAGATCCTGACCGCCACCCAAGTCATTCATCCATTTTAAGGCCAAAAGCTGTCTGTCGGACACTCGCTTAAAGGCGAATGGATGTGCCTGTACAGTGCCCTCAAACACACACAAAACAGTCTGGTCTGCAGTTGCCACATTCCGACTACGGCTTTTGTGGTAAAACCGATCTAGATTATGGTCAGATTGGACACCAGAGTAGTCGGCCATCCCTGTCATTCCAATATCTGAGGTGATGCTCCTGGCAACGTCATTCAGCAGTGTGCCCCGACGACGCTTCCGAGAGCGGGTAAAATGAAAATCCCACCCGGCTAGATTTATTTGACAGGACCTGCATATTTTCGGCTGGGATAAATTCAGGCCACGGCATACTAGAAGAGGATGAGGATGAGCACTGTGAGGAATAAGCCCCATACGGTGCATGTGAGAAAACGTCACGCACCGTCATCCGGAGACTGTCACAGTGTGGGTGGAGATATAATCCTCAGACAGACTGTGGAAACATCCCCGGTGTGCTGATGTGATGCTTAATCCCTCTGCTGTGTGCCTGTACATTTCAATTCACGACATTCTTTACACTACACCTGACCTCGCTGCTGGGGAGCCCGTTCTGGATCCGTTACACTGCCTGGGTGTTTGATGCCACACATTCATTTTATTTAATACGAACTGGGATTAAATGGGTCTACACCCGGGTTGTACCTGTAGAAGGTGAGCATACAGCCGGTGATGGTCATGTTCATGGGGACCTGGGCAGACATGCGTCCCACGACCACCATCTTTTCTCCAGTGTCAGGGTGAAAAGCCGAGTCATAGATGTACTTCGCTCTCCAGAGCTCATCTTCTGTCAGACCGGGCTTCACCACTCCTAACCTGCACGCCAGCACACAAATATCAAAACTATTTCAACACAATCTCTATATATCTATATCAATAAATAAGGATATACACTGTATGTAATTTCTTACATAAAGCGTAATAGTGTACATGTATTTTTTGTTTGCAATAGAAATTCAGCATTTCCTTTAGAAAAGAAACTTGAGACATTTTGGTTGCTTTCAGTTCAATCTCTGGAGAAGATTTGTTTAGTTACAAAGTAGTTGGTAAAAAATAAACTACATTCCCCATTACACCAGAGCGAGAGATGATGAAGCTGCTCCAGTTTAGAAACCCTGCTGTAGACCACTTCAATCCTCATCAATGCTTGTCCAGTCAGAGGCAGCTGATTATAGGTTTGACGATTATGTTAATATAAGCATTAATGAACTTCTACCTCAAACCTACTGCCTCATTAACAACCTCGCCCCCACAGTCCCCTTTTCCTCATTATGATGAACAGTAGGCATAATGTATTGGGGTTTCATGCTAGAACTTCCCATCCACATTCCCACTGTTTCTACCTCACCCCTCAATAGTGTCCTCAGCAGGGCCGGCCCAGGACGTTCTGTGGCCATAAGCAAGACACAGAAAATGCCACCACCTGCACGCCCGCCCGCCCACACACAAGGTTAAACATTCAAGGGTATGTAAACTTTTGACCAGGTCCATTTGGGTGATTTCTGTAATCACCATTTAAAAGAGCCAAATGCGATGTGATAATAAATGTATTCATATGATCACTATCCTTAAATAAAAGAGTATGATCACTCACAATTTCAAAATACATTTTGAAAAATCTCCCATGTATGTAAACATTTGAGCCCAACTATGCTTTAATATTCATGTATTACTGCATAAAAGACTGAGATCATTTGAAATTTAGAAACAAGTGCTTTCATAAATGCATGGCTGGCCTCGTTCCCATGGAGCAGTGTAAAATAATGTCAGTGACCCGGCCTTACATATTGAAAATGATTGTCCAACATTAGTTTCAGCATTTATTTATTAAGTGTCCACCTACAGTGGCCTCTAGCTACCAAGGACAGTGGGAGGGAACTACGGGAGAAGGTGACTGGGGTGAGGGCGAGGACTGCAGCAACGCTACGAGCTGGTGGCTGGGTTGCCACAAACAGCCGCGGCTCTGGGGCGCCGGAGGGCGTCAGCCAGCTGTCGCGCTGGAAGGAGGCAGCCAACCAATCAAAATGTCACCTCAAATTCCAGTGCCTTATCTACCCCAATGGGAGGGCTGGCCCTGGTCCCCAGAATCTCACCGGTCAGCAGCTTATCTGAAGAATCAACTACCATCTCAGCTCATCTGTCTCTTTAGCCTAACCCGTATTTCATCCTGTACCTGTAGTTCTCCACAGTGACTCGTGCTTCCTCCAGGGTCTCAGATGACTTCAGAATATTCCTGGGATCGGTAACGAAGAAGAAGTGCTGTGCGCGACCCATGAATGTGCTTTGGTCCCATCGTGGCTCCTTAATGTTAATGTCCCGGGCCAGATCTCCAGACATGCTTGCTTTACTTTGTGGCCTACAAACAGAAACATGTTACTTTGGAGTATGTATATTTATTCTCTCCATATATGGCAAACACGAGCTGGGGCTGAACCATGATTATATGTCAGTAAGGCACCCACCTCTAATCCATTCATAGCCTGCTCTTCGCTCTCTTTTCACTCCACCCCCCAGCACTCGACTACTAGCGGTCTACTATAAGCATTTCTAGGCTATGAATCATCTAACCAAGGCCAGAGCAAGGCTGCTCATCCAAAACGCATAATGGGGTTTGAATAGCCTAGATTTCAACCTTTTAGAGTCACCTTGGCGTTTGGTTTCCAAGGTCATCAGATGATAAAAATCTGAATTTCAAGCTGGTTACTGAAGTAGTGCTGAGTTGGACGGAAAACACGACTGTGGTGAAAGGAATGTTAGGCTATGTGAAGTTGCAGGAAAATGAATAAGTTTAATGCAGTGCCATCTTAATGACTCTGGATGTATGTGTTGGTCTATATTTTGTTTTATAAACTAATCCAGAGACATTTGCAATTGCTTTTACAAAAAAGTAAACATCCGTCTGAATGGATACGTAAATCTAACTAACTCGACAAAACCATGATGCATTACCAAGTCTTGGCAATACCATGCAATGGTAATCCGTTCCTTTGATTTATTTTATTGGAAGAAAATGTTAATACAACCGTTGTATAGATTCCTACATTAGTTCCTTTTTTATTCATTTGAATTTCCACATTTGTTTAATTAATGTTTTGCCTACATTTTGTCAATGAACAACTGGAACCAGAATAAAGCTACGCTGTATTGCAATATAACGCACGTGACTGGGGAGAAGATAGTTGGCTGTCACACGGCATGCTGGCACCACTAACATACAATACGTACTGAGTGAAACTGGTCAGTATGGAGGAAGGTTTAAAACATTCTTCCTCCATTGGTATTAAATGCATGAATATTTTGACATGTACATATATGACGAAACATCGACATAGTGAAATCTTAGCACTGACAATAACAAAACCACATTCCCGACGCTGGTAGCTAACGTTAGGTGGCTAACGCACGTCACTACGCTGAAGATGAAAAGACCAAATAGTACAGTGACACTGGCTTTTAGCTCACAGTTCTATACACATTTACAGCATGCATAAACCCTGCCATTAAATTGCCCCACACATACCTACGTTCAACAGCTGTCCTGACGCTATACCTCGCAGAGGTCTGAAAAACGGTGACCTCTCAAAAATCACCTTACCGGTTGTTGTACACAGTCCCAGTCGATCTACCTTGAAAATATTAAGCGGAGGAGAAAAGGGTGGTGTCGAAGTAAAGACTTGAGTGCTGCGAACATCAGCTTGAGCAACACTGAGGATGCGATATGTCTCATTCAAAATAAAGTTACATATTTAAACTTATGCAAACGTTTTCAAACAGAGGAATCGTGCCCTATATTGACAAGATATTTTAAATTAAATGTTTGTTGTGAATGAATAATGAATTATTCTGTAACAACATTTAAACATTGTTTAGCCTCATCTAATCCAGTCTTTGTGTAAGTTCACAGTTTCTACACGTTTGCAACCGTTGAAATTGGGACTTTTATTTTGAAGACAAAATCCGATACAATGAATGCTACTCACGCTAATGGTGTTCATAGCACACATGTAAACTACAGAAGGTTTGTATTTTGCTCCACAACAAGAGGGTTGGCTAGAATTGCTGGGCGTGTGTAGTAAATGTAAAATGATTGGTTTCTTGTATTTGCCCGGAAAACAATATATCAATCGAAATAAAAAAGATACATTTCTATGATATAGCGCTTGATAAAAGTAAAGATCAGGTTTAGACAAGCTAAATATATTTACATATTTCACATATAAATAGATAACTTCCGAAAAGACATTATAAATGCTTCTATATCTATCAACTCAAGGTTAACAAAATCCCACCACACCCCAAGCATGTTTCCAATGAGTGGAAACTATGACTCACTGCTAGAGTCTTGTGACTCACCAGTGGTCCTTGCCCACTATTTGGGAAAAAGAATAAACTGAGCAGAGGGAAGTTTTTATGCCTATGGATGTGAATGTATAGGTGCGTGTGCGTATGGATGTGCGTGCGTGTCGGCAGCGTCTGATTGGGTGGGTGTGCGTACTATCGTGTATGATAATGTAATGTATATATACATTATCGACGTAACTTATATTTGCAAGTTAACAGAAGGCACTTTTTGTCCTGAGTTTTTAAATGTAATCGAAGACAAATAATCTTACATTATCAAGGGTCATTATATGGCAAAAATTACTCAGCCAGAAGATGGCAGTATAACACCGATACTACATCCAAATAGATATCTTACTAGTGCAGTCTAGTCAATTACAATTCGTATGTTATCTTTTTAAAAACAGAATGTACATGATGAAGCCATAATAAATGGCGTTATTTCACATTAGTAATTTCTGTTCATTGCTTTTTCATAAGCTCTAAATGTACCGGTAGCTTAAAAAATCTAACCTTTTGCCCAATTTGTGAGCAATGTAATGTCACTGCTAAGGCATGCACGTGGTTGCAGTATAGGATTATTCAGATCGGAATCGAGAAGTACGGAGACACAGCACAATTCAATTTCTCTGTACTAATCGTGTAATATGCTTACATTCGCTTTCCAACACAGTTGTCACTGTCCAGAGCAAATGAGGTGGCGCTAATTTATCCTGAGACATCCACAGGTGTCCAATAGTATGGCAGAGGGGCGGGCTGTATACGTCTATCTGCGTTAGTCACATTTAAAACAATTGAGCACAACATGTCTTCAGGTAATGTAATGAAACTTAGCCCAAGAGTTTGCACGAATGCGTGAATAGAAAATGTGTGTGTGTGTTTGTTTTAAATGGAACTGCAGACTATTATTTAGGTATTTACAAAAAATGACGATAGTTAGATAACGGGTCAATGTGTATTGTGTGTGATGTGTGCACCTATTGCGCCTTTGACCCATTTAGGATCCTTTTTAGGTCCATGTTTAGGATGTTTAGAAAGATGTCTTATGAATCGTTGTATGCTTTTATTTGAGCTAATGTTTGTGATTTCAAGTCGCCTTTTAAGTTGTTCCTATAAGATAACTATTGACTGAATTGAAAAACAACATCTGAAATTGAAAATACTTATTAGTGATGGTGCCGCTCATCCCGTGGCAATTGTGACATTAAAAAAAAAAATTACTTTGTTGATGTAATCGCTTGATCGAGCGCTGTCCGGGGTGCTGAAGTTGTGCGATAAGCGTGAACTCCATTTGCGGAATGTCTTGGACGCACCGTTATCTATTGCTGGGCCGTACGATTTAATATATTTTACCTTCAGTTGCAATAATAGCCAACTGTTTATAATAAGTTTGAGACGAACAATCAATACTCAGTGACAGGTCAAGTGTACACTGTAACTGTTTTGAAGGTGAACAAAGTTTGAGAGGCCATTCTTTATGAAACCATACTCCACACTACGTCACCGTTACGTTTTTAATAAAACATTAACGTTTTCGGAGCGTTGATAATAGCCAACAGGCTATGTCCCGTAGGAAATCATTGAAAGTTTTTTTTTTTTCAGTGAGGTGCTCCGCTACATCGGGCTTTGTAGACGGCTGAACGATGCACCACGCCAGGAGCAGCATGTCCTTTGTGAGTGGACTCAGAGGCCCCGTGTCCTGTATTCTCGCCCTGGCAACTGGAGGTTGTTCAGACACTAGTTCAGGTTTAGAAGTGACTGATATTGAAAGGTGACTGCTATGGATTTGCCTGAAGTTAATTCATAGCTCACGATGGCTTCCAAGAAAAAAAACAAGGATATTCACTTAAACTAAACATATATTTAAGACTCTAAACTGTAGCTGTATAAAATATTTTGCCACTTTTTCGTGAATCCAGAAGGATGGATTTATAACCTTAACTTCCCACAGTTAAATCTTGGATTGGTTGACCGAGCCAAACCCCCACCTTAATCCCCTATCTCCCACCCCCCTCTGCATCTCCAGGTAAGTCCCTGGTCTGGATGAGTGTGGGAGGCGGAGTAGGCCTCTTGCCATGGCTCACTGCTCTGACTATTACAATCAGAAGGAGGTGACAAACGGGGGAGGGCATACTCAGCCCTACAACGGAGGAGGCCAATCTCACCCCCACAATGGAGGCCAGCCTTACCCCCAGAATGGAGGTCAATCTCATCCCGACAATGGAGGATGCCAACCTCATCCCCACAATGGAGGCCAACTTCATCCCCACAATGGAGGCCAACCTCATCCCCACAGTGGAGGCCAACCCCATCGCCACAATGGAGGATGCCAACCTCATCCCCACAATAGTGGCCTTCAGGCTGATGGATCCCACTCGACAAATCGCTATATGCAGAAGAAGCGTCACCGCCACAGGGGAGGCAGGTCCTCACCTATGGGCAGGGTCATCCTCATCAACTCTCCTGTTGATGGTAATGATATTACTGTGTCTACTCCAATCCCCAAAGCACTCAGCACAGGACACTATGACCTAATCAGTTTGACGACAGGTTGTCTGCAGTTAGCGAAAACTTTGCCTGCTCATGTAAAGACGCTCATTAGTCCAGGAAAATATCTTCACTTTCACCACCCATATTTCTGCAGGAGCCTGCTTGTCGTCAAACACACTGTTTGTGCAGCCGTTGACGTCAGTGGGCCTGTTGATCTCAGACTGCTGGTTCTCTTTGGTGCACAGGTGGGGAGGACAGTGAGGACCTCCATACAGTGACAGTAGATAAGAGTGCAGACGGCCATCTGGGCTTCAGCGTGAGGGGGGGCTCCGAACATGGACTCAGCATCTTCGTCAGCAAGATAGAGGATGGGAGCTCGGCAGGTAGGCTCTGGAACGAAGGTGGGGGGGGTTGCGTTGACCCACTTATGAACCCCATTGGCATTGCAGAGAAACCTGAATGCTTTCCATTTGTGTACGTGTGTTCTTATGGCGGCCTAGTGGTTAGGACATCTAGTGGTTAGGACATCTAGTGGTTAGGGCATCTGACAAGTCTCGTCCCTATTTCCACCGTGGTGAAAGCTGTGTTGTATTGTCGCTGAGCCAGACAGTTAGCCTTAATAACTCCTCCTCAACCATAACATTCCCCTAAGTCATTACCGTAAACACAAATTAATTCTTAATGAACTTGCCTTAAATTACTGTCAATTGAAAAACCAATCTGTGTATGTGCATGCATTCAAGGACGTGTTCATTTAAAATACATAGCGTGTTTCAGACAACGATGTGCTTTATAGAAAAATGAAGAAAAGCAATAAGAAGCCAATTAGCCCAAGTCAGATACAAATACAATTAAAATGAAAAGCTTAAAAATGTGAATGACTACACAGTTGAGAGCACCCTTGGGGAAAGTCTAAAAAGTTGCCTTTTAAGATCGATTTAAAACATCTCTGGCTGTTCCTGGTTGGAATATTAGAAAATAAATGCAATTTCTATTGAAATGATCAACACAAATGAATAGCTTCATGATGTTTGGAGTTTAAATACATTAGCCTCATAATGAGCATGATTTACAATATTGTTTCCTACCAACTAGATAAGCATGGAGCAGAGGCAGCCCTATTTTTTGCTGTCTTGTGTAGTCATAGAGAAAAGTGAATTGTGCTCAAGTAAAACCAGAGACGATCTTCCCTGACGTTCGCAGCTGTTTGTCTCTTCACATTTCCACTGAAGCACCACAAACAAACACGGTGCCCTGACAGTTCTACGATCTCAGGTCTACTTGCAGTTAGTCCCAGGGTTGGGGATAGTTTAAAGGCCATTTCCAAAAGACCCAAGGGACCATGCCTCAGCTAATGCAAACATTAGGACCAAGATGAGGTATGCTATACGTATCAGCGAGTTTGTGCTTTGACCTCGGTCTCTCGCCTCCAGAGCAGGCTGGCCTGTGTGTCGGCGACCAGCTGGTGGAGGTGAATGGAATCAGCTTGGAGAGCATCACCATGAGCAGCGCTGTGAAGGTTCTGACGGGGAACGCCCGGCTGAGGATGGTGTTGAGACGTGTGGGGAAGGTCCCGGGAATACGCTACTCCAAGGAGAAGACCACGTGGTGAGACGACACGCTGTGCTAGCCTGTGATGTCACTAGTCAGGTGCCCGTTTACGCGAAGCCCGATTGATTCGGGAAGGTTTGGAACGAAGCACTGTGTCTGCCACAATCAGTCCAACCAGAACAACACCGTGCACTAAAGTTATTGTATTGTGATTTGTATTGTATTGGCACCATTTATGTTTTTGTTTTATTTCAGACTATTACATTTTTTGCATGTTGTCACAGCATGGTTTCATGGAGCAGGGCCAGATGAATGACCTCTATGGCCTTTATGGTTATTTGACTAACTGATAGGCAGCCCAGAGATGCCTAGGAGTGTAGGTGCTGCTGCTGTTTGTGTTTGCGTGTACATGTGTTTATGTGTGTGTGTAAGTGCATTATGTTGATTTTACTGTGTGTGCTTTGTGCAGGGTGGATCTGATCCAGAGGCGTATGGTTGTGGAGGAGAGCGGTCGCACTCCGTCAGATGCCAGTTCGGACAGCGTTCTACGCCGGATCGTTCACCTCTACACCACCTCAGATGACTACTGCCTCGGGTTCAACATCAGAGGGGGCAAAGAGTTTGGGCTGGGCATTTATGTCTCCAAGTATGTGGTCCTGGGAAGAGTTGTTTTTCCCACCGTTCGCTACATCCAGCTGCCCATACTGTTCCACTCAAAATGACAGCTGTGATATCTTGTTTGTAACCTGTAAACACTCAAAATGTATTTGTGGGAGATTTCAATTAATGGAAAAACTGTGTGAACTGTTACCTGATGACAGCTATCTGAACTAAGTATAGATGGAATATTGGAGTAGTACAAAAGGTGACGGAAAATGTTGGTCAACTCGATGCCGTATGTTCCTTGACATCTCTGCGTGTTGTGGACAGGTTGGACCCTGGGGGGCTGGCCGAGCAACACGGCATCAAGATGGGCGACCAGATCCTGGCAGCCAATGGGGTGAGCTTTGATGACATCACCCATAGCAACGCAGTGGAAGTTCTGAAGAGCCACACCCACATCATGCTGACCATCAGGGTGAGAAAGAAGACTTACTGGTTAACAAACTGATGCTTTCACTTAGCCGGTCATGTCAGACCTTTGAATGGGATTTGAATGTCTAAGCGCAGATGAAAGGAAATATCTGTCTGATATGAAGCAATGCTATTTTGAGGGCATCTCCATCCTAAATGGTCTTCACTTCTTCTATCACCCCTAACAATACATGGGTAAATCTTGTCTTACAGTGGCTTTTGGGTAATGGAGGCCAAACGTGCTTGAATCTTAAGCAATCTATACTTCAGAAATGATCTGGTAAATTTAAATGATTAGTAATTGTACTCACATTATTAGCTGATAACTGCTAATCACTGGAGCGAAAAACGATTTACAACATTTTACCTGCTCTCAGTGGTTCATACAATATACAATCAAATATACCTTTTGGAGTACTAATTACTTACATATATTTTTCATCATTACATTGTAATAATGGAATACAGTTGTTATCAGCTCGTAAAGTGTTTCCACGTGGTAGCAAGGACACAGCTTTTACCACATCAACTCAATGAGAACTTGTACAGATTAATGGTGTTCCCTTAAATTAATATAGAGTACCTCCCAGCTGATAGCGCTCCAATATGTTGAATTTATTAAATAAGTCAACTGATCATGTGATCAGGCTGTAAGGTACATTCATGGATGTTTCACAGCATTGAACATTGACTTGTCTTGCGCAGGAGAGTGAAACGGAGAGAGACAGCATAGTAAGAGCAGACAGCTGGCCCATGGCCCATGAATACCTCTGTGTTTGTGTCTGTATGTTCAATGAGAGTGTGCGCGTGCGCGTGCGCGTGCGCTCACTTTACTCCTCTCATCTCGGGTTCTGCACCAGAAAATCTGCCAGGGAGACGACATTCATTATTTACAAGGCAGCAGGATCAAGTTCTAATCAGCAGAAAGCCTTGTTTTATGTCCTTCCTCTATCCCACTAAACCCCATTAATGGCTCAAAATCACACACATAGGAGCTGGATAGGATGGCTAAACGCCCCCAACACCTGGCCTGACCAAGGCCCATTGTGGAAGCTTTCGGGGGGGGACTGTGACTTCTCTCTGACCTTTGTTCTGTAGGATCTTAGAAACGGTCTTATGTGTCTTCTGTCTGAGCCCTGGTCTTCACATGGATCTGTGCTGAGTAGCAGGAGGGACGGGAGGCCAAATGCTGACCTGGATTTAAAGGATTATATTATTTTGGTTGTCATTGAACACAAGGCACAACTGAAATGTAACTTCCGCTTTAGCTTCAACACCTCCAAATTGGAGAGGTGTGAGGTCCAACACATGAAGGTACCAGGGGAGCGATTGGTGTTAACTGTCTTTCTCAAGGACAGGACGAAAAACTTTCACCATGCCTGATCAGGGCTTCAATATTAGATTATAGGTCAGATGTTCTCATTGCTAGGTTGACTGCTGTCCACGGAAAGGACCTGAAACTGATGGACAGTCTGCCATCTTGGTTCAGTATTCCACTTTTTTCATAGGGCTGTTTTTTTATTGTAATACAGGACATGTATCTGTGTGTGTCTGTGGCATGTGTATCTGTGTACATTTGTTTGCGTATGGTGTGTACACATGTTCCTGTCCTCATGTGAAAATGTGGAGAGGTCAAGTCCCAACACACTTTTACAGAGATGAACTGTATGAACTGCCACAATGCCGGAATACAAAACTGACACACTGGAACGGTCATATGGTAGAGGCTTGTTAATGTACTTTCTGTCCTAAGAAAAACACACAGTTTATCTTAGGACACTGTGTTCCTGCAGAAATTGATTTACCCAACCTGAGAGACCAGCTGGGTTCAATTTAGTTAATCACTGAGCTGAGACGATTGTTAAGTTTACTGATTGACTATATTCAACACACCTAATATCTACATAGAAGGAAGGAGAACTGAATGTCTGGTGAATAATTTGTTAAGACTTTCAGTTATTTGATAAGAAGTGTAATAACATCAAGGTCGACAATGGCAACAGATTGCCTAGCTGTTAAGGCATCTGACCGGTAACAAAATGTTGCTGTATTGAATGGCTGAGCTGGCAAGGACAAAATCCGTTGTTCTGTCCTTGAGCAAGGCAGTCATCCCTAAATTGCTTCTGTTAATCTCTCTGGATACGTTTCTGCTAAATAACTAAAACATGAAGTAAAATGGAGGTGACGCTAATGATGGTGATGAAGGTGAGGATGTTAAGAACAACATGATTATTATGAAACTGATTGTATTTGTAAATGTTTTTAATCCTAACAGGAAGCAGGAAGGTACCCAGCTTACAAAGAGATGGTGGCTGAATACAGCTGGCTCAGCAAAAGTATGTCTCTTGTGTATGCCACACAAACAAACACACTCTGACAATCCTTTATCCGTGGAACTAATTGAACTTAGCCATTTTTATCCATGTGTTACATGAAAGGATTTGGACTAGAAGGAAAAAAACGACATTAAACCCTCACTCATTGTTCCATTATGCAAAATTGGAATATTCCGTTCCTTTGATGATAGCGTCACTACTTTTAGAAACCAAATCGACTGTTACGAAGTTGCCAGATTCCACAGTAGGTGACATGACATTTCAGGCATTTTCACTCAATCCCTCTGCTGTATTCGTCACTGTCGCCAAATCGACTGTTACGAAGTTGCCAGATTCCACAGTAGGTGACATGACATTTCAGGCATTTTCACTCAATCCCTCTGCTGTATTCGTCACTGTCGCCAAATC
>JACXGJ010002395.1:0-66360 GCA_016801105.1 Esox niger | reverse complement strand
GGCCCCTGATTGGGCCGAGCAGCCCATAGGCCCCTGATTGGGCCGAGCAGCCCATAGGCCCCTGATTGGGCCGAGCAGCCCATAGGCCCCTGATTGGGCCGAGCAGCCCATAGGCCCCTGATTGGGCCGAGCAGCCCATAGGCCCCTGATTGGGCCGAGCAGCCCATAGGCCCCTGATTGGGCCGAGCAGCCCATAGGCTCCTGATTGTGACAAAAAGGGAAACAGGCTTGCAATGTTTCACGTCCACATTCCCAGAACCACAGACACTCCTCAATTGGCCATAATGTGCACATGTTAGGGTCTCTGTGAATTCACCACAACATTGACTTACAGTCAGATAAGACAGGAAATGGGTAAAAAGGCCAAACGTTGTTTTATGTTATTGTACTCACCCTTATTAAGCAACATGTCCACTATGTCAGAGTAACCTTTCCAGGCAGCAGCATGCAACGCCGTGTCTCCCAGTTTATTCTGCCGCAGAACAAAACAGACCACCCTCATATTTATGACATATAGCCATTTTCCCAAAGATAGATTACACCTAAACATTCTTTAGAGCAATGGTTGGCAACTTCAGTCCTGAAAGGCCAGAACATCAGGTTTTTATGTCTGCCTGCTAGTTAATTGTACACAATTTCCCAATTCCTAACCAGATGAAAATGATATAATGAAATGTGTTTCGGTCCTCCGGAACCAGAATTGCCAAAAAACTCCAGTTTCATGCATCTGTGAGGCAAAAAGCCCAGTCAGACAAACATAGTATCAATCACAGTTGCTTGTGAGAGCCTGTTACAAATGCTAGTTTTTCATACCTGCTGGTTCAACTCAACATTGGACTGGCCCAGCAAGACCTCCACCACATCTGACAGAAAAACAACAACAACGTCATCATGCAGCACACCACTGACATGTCTCTGCAGTGTCAAACAGCGCGCCGAACAACGTGTGGCACAAGCTTGACAGACTGTTCTACCAGACAGAGATAAATAGACTGACTACCTTTGTGTCCTCCGTGGCATCCCCAGTAGAGGGCAGTATTCCCAGCTTTGTCCAGTCCATTGATTCCCACCTTGTTCTCCAGACACTCCCGGAGCCAACTCAGATTCCCTGGGTCAAACAACCATTATAACGCACACAAACAAAAAGACAAGTGTCACATCATGTGTCCCAAGTCTGATTCATACATGTTACAGAAAGTGTAGATTAAACTATAAGAAGAATAATGCATCATATATAGTTGGCACAGTATTTGCTAATGGGCAAGAGTGACAGACGCAGCAGACCTCTGGGCCCTCACCTCGTTTAGCTGCCTCGTGCATTGGGTTGTCAATGGACTCTGCCTGCTCTGCCACTGTGGGTCAGAAAACAGAGGCACCAAGTTTATATGAAAAGGTCAGCAATGAGATGGAGCTATTAAAGGTTGCCTATAGGAATGTATCGCCACCATGATCAAACGGGCCATCGGTTTTCAATCCAAACACAAGTCAATGGACTCATGGCTTTAGGAACAAAAACCTGCACCTACATTCTGATGCAATTCCTGGTTTACCGTTCAAATTCCAATGTCACATTATCACATGGAGTTTGATGTTTGGTTCACGCACCATAATTGCTTGGGATGAGGCCGGTCCTTCCCCTGCAGGTCCCCTTCCACCAATTGCTATCACTCTAAGGATGACAGACAGGCAGTGAGAGCGAATGGTAATGAACAATTCTTGTATTCAGTATATCTGAGGTGAGAGAAACAACAGAAAGCAAGAAAAAATGGGATGGGAAAAGATAAACGGGAGCAATTGGAGGTAGAATAAAATTGTAAAATAAAAGAACACAGAGTGCAAAACAGAAACAGGTAAATAACAGATTAGGGAGAAAATGTGAACAGGGAAACAAAAAAAGGTGTAACTGACCGTATCAGAGATATACAAGATATCACCCTCTTCGAAGAAGAGTTCATCAGGCTAAAAAACAAAGACCACATTTCATTAGGAATGTTGTTAGGTGGAGGGACTAGACCAAACATCTAGAAAGAAACACTCACCGTTCGTGGGTCAAAGGTGAACATTGCTCGGAACACCTTCACCTGGCCTATTAGAAAACAAAGGGGGACAGGGCATGAGTTAAGAATGGGACTGTGCAGTGTACACGTGCACGCACACACATACATACACACTCACAGAGGGGGTTTAATAGCAAAAAAATCATACAGAACAATGAAATTGCACACACTATCCAAATGTTCAGATGTTCACAGACATTTAGCCCCGATCCACACGCTCTAAACAGGAAAACAGACCAGAAGCGACAAACCACGTTGGTCCCTTTTCTTCACTGTATGTAGAACGTCTCATTGATCAGAGTTGCTTGACTACAGCTCATGTTCATGAGAGGTTACGGTGCCGTGACGGCATTGAACTTGTTTGGCTATAAATCTGAAGGTTGTCTCAAGACATACTTTACTGCCATGTTTTAATCCCAGTCATGGAATATAATCAGAGTAGAGTTAGAAAACAACACAAATACATCTGTTTGTATACCAGGTTTGTGTTCACTTGGCCCAGAAGAAAGGTGTGTGAGTCACACTGAGAGGCTACCAGCAGGACTACTTGTTCAATAAGAAAATCTAAGGTGGTTGGCTTAGTGTGGTCCCAGAGTTTGGGCCCATGTAATTCTGCTGTATAGGTTTCCATACCTCCCACAGCTTTCTCAACAAAAACATAAAACACAAATGTATTTGGGAAAAATATATTTAAAAAAACAACAACACAGAAATGTATCCTTCCTGGGACAGTTGATGACTGGAATGTAAACAGTGGTATGCAAGCCTCGCGAAATGTGTTCACTCTACCGACACACCGACTGAGCCATGGTACCACTTATAATTCATGTTCCAGGGAGATGCTGCTTTTGGGTTGACAGAAACTACACTGCTCAGCTTTGTTCAGTGTAGTTTGACAGGCTCCACCCTGTTGCTGTAAATAATCTGGGGACTGTCCGATTCCGAGCTGCTACTCTACTCAACACGTGTATAGACGTTTCTAAATACCCAGAGAACTAGATAGTACTTGAGCCACTAGATAAGACGAGTGGCTGTGTTTATAGCCTTAAGTAGTTTGGGGCAGGCACAGACTTGTGATACTCTACAGGACAGACACAAATGTAGGACTGAATCAGGACTCAGTCACGTAACAATCGATGAAACCCTGTGAATACTGATCCCATCATGTAAGCAGAACACTCCAGCAGATGAAACAATAACCACAGGCACTATGCAGTCAACGCGTGCCTAATTTAATACAATAGCTAAAAACCGAAACATTCCACAGCGCACGAGTTTCAGGAAGCCTTATGGATGAAACTGTAACCGTAGTTCTGATATAAAATCACAATTGCCTACATGTATATATTGCAAGACAACGGTTTGCGTCTAGCTAATAATCACGCCGAATAATAGCTTAATACCGGGATATAGTAAATATCGCCTATGAATGGACCTACTAGCTACTGTTAAAATGGGGAAGTCGTGTGAATGATAGAGTTTTGGGAGGTACTGTATCTAGTTATGACCTTACTAGTATTCATTTTCTGTATTCATGCCGCGTGTGGCCCCCAGGAAGTGAAGTTACTGCTTTTACAGGATTTTAAATTCATGAACACCTTACTCTTTCAATCAGACCAGCATCACGTAGTTATTGTACACTATGGCGGCCACATTTTTGGAAACAGAATGAACCTTAAAAAGAACCACGAATAGAAGTCATTTATGTCAATTTCATCAAGCAGATAGTTAGCTAACTACTGTGCTGTAGCTGTTCGTGGCATACTGTACAAGCAAACGTTAGCTGCCTCGCAAATTAAACTATAGGTGTGAGGCGTGTACGAAAGGTTTCACTTGTTTAATGATGGGGCGGGAGAGGAAGTTCAGATTAGCTAGCTAATACATAGCTAACATTACCTAGCAAGTTAACTTTTGCTAGCTAATTATTATCATCTAGTTAATTAAACGTTTAGCTGGTTAACGTTACCTGGTTTCGCTGGCTTGGGAGGTGGTTTGGACATCTTCAGACTTAACAGTAACTCAACAACACCTTATCTTATTCCGAAAACGCTGATTAACCTACTGTCCAAAAATAAAATAGGAACTTTCTCACTTCCAATGAGGAAGTACTGACATTGCGCAATGCGCATGCTCACAGAAATGAAGCATTGGTAGGGATAAAAGCCGCGTTCACGTGCGATTAAATTTATCAGTAGCTCTAAAATCCCAGTCGGAAGCTGGATTCATTCATTCATTCATTCACTGTCTGACTAACTCCTAAATACAAACTCTTAAAAAAATATATTTTTGGCAACCAGAGTTGCAATATTCCCCTGGTCAATGCCATAGCGTGGTACATGCATGCAACAGGTAAATATCTGAAGACATACAATCAAGCCTGATACCCCTACAGTATCAATTACATGGAGATTTAGACTTTTTTTCTAGCCCTTCATGTTTTCTGGTGCTCCATGTTGGGGATCAATAGCAGGTTGTTGGTGGTGTATGTTAGCAGACTTGGATTATGCAATCCATTTCAATGTTGACAGTTGTGGGCTAATTGTTGATTTGGTGCAATCATCACATCCTGCCCCTGCATGCTGTTTACCTTCCTTGGTTTCTCAAAATAGATCAGAATGTCCTCTCCAGGGGACCTTTTCCTCTAGTATAGATGCTTCACCCCTCGGTGGTGGAGCAGATCAGGAAAAGGCAATGCAGGGCCTATATTGATCTATTTGCCTCACCGGAATAAAATCACTGTCCACTGTTCTTCTGAATGGGAGATATGAGCAGTGGACACAGGCTCTCAGTTACACATTCTCAGCCACTGATCTCATACTGCCCATGTTGGACAGAATTTGCTCAGAGATTCTGTCCCTCTTGGCTCTTCGCTGCCCCAAGGAGACATAGTTTGCAGAGGGTGTCTGTCTGCTCAATGAATATAGCTATCGGGGGGCAGGACTGGCGGTGGGTGGGGGGCCTTGCTTTACATGGCCTCTATAATAAAAAAATATATATATTTAATGCTGTGTTGCTTCATGTGGTTGTCTTGGTCAGAGGTCGACTGTGGGGTTAATGTATGCCAGGATCGGCCTCTCATGCATATATAACACATTGTACATTTGTCCTGTGGGGTTTAAGGAGAGCTCACACCACGGCCCGGCATCATTATGCTAAGGCTCATGTTGTCTCAAGCCAGTGGTTGGGTTGTGTACTCATGGCTTTGAGATTTGGACCTATGGGTTTGGCCCATTTGACTTTCCCTCAGGGTGCTATTTTGTATCCCTGACCTTGGCTAAATTTCTAAATCCCCAAATATATTTTTAAGACTTTTGGCCACTACGATGATGATGGTCTCCTTGAAGAAAATGGGAACTCAGTTGAAGATTCTGTCTGTAAAGACACCTGGCAGCATGTTGGCCAACAGTAAAGATGCAAACATGGATGCCATCTGGACTGACAGCATTGTAAATGTTCAATATTTTTAGTGTCCTTCTTTTCAGCCTCAGAAAGCGAATGCACCTGGTAATCGGCAGCAACAAGAGTTTTTCTGATTGGTTCAGTATTGTCAGCCTCAAAGCCAGCATAGAATATAATGATCTCGTCTATGGGGGATGCATCAATGGGCCTCATTCAGCTCAATTATACATTGTGGCCTATGATGGCAAGTAGTCCTTGCCACACGCATCTGTAGTCCGAGATGTTAGTCTCTAGCTGAGTCTGAATTGGCATTAATGGAGTTAAGTGCATTTTTTAAATGTTATATTCATGGCACACTGTGTAGTTCTGTGGCAGACTCAGCTGGATCTCTGTTGTTTTGCTCCTACAATGTCACAATTGTGTTGTCATGACCTGGGTGGATGAACCTCAAAAAGAAGTCTCGAAGAATATAGTCCATTTGATCTGTCCACCCTTACTTAGGCCCACATTTTGGAGGTGCCTCTCTCTTCCGCTGTTGCTTGCAGGCAGGAAGGTGGAATAAGGATACATGATCTAATGGTCTGTAAACTGGGGCTAATCTGACCGTATAGTTAATGTTAGCTAGTGCAATCATAAACTTTCAACGTGTCAGCTCAAATCTTAATGGTTGGGCGTTTTAACTTAAATAGTAGTTGTACACATGTCGGACCTACCGTCCCGGTGTCCTATTTCCCATAAGATTGTAAATATTGTCGTGCTGACAAAAAGCGCAAACGCATTGTTTTTAATTAGTTTGTCAAACGTTTAATAAATGAAAAAATAAGGGAATGCATCAAGTTTGCAAATGATACATTTTTTAAATATTGCATTTTTGTCTGCACCTTAGCCTCCCACTGTTTACTTTTTGTTCTACTTTTTAGTTTCTGACTGAGAGCAGGGGTCGCAATTTGTAGAGGTAATGCATTCATGAATTGCTACGAATCACTATACACCAAAGTCGATTTCATCCGATCTGGGATAGATTAATAGACTGTAGAATATAAAGCGATATAAAGTTAAGAAAATAGTACTCCCAAACGCGCAGGTATGTGATTTGATAGCGACGTTATATACAACAAATAATGCGAAATAACCCGCAGAAACTCGTCAGCTCATCGAATCTAACCGTCCCGTCACGCTGAACTGCGCACGTGCAGACCATCAAAGCGAGGCACTCCTTCCATGTTTGTTTTTCTTACATTGTGTTTAAATGTGTCAGGTTTCAGTTTTCACGTAGTTACAGTATGGACACTTTCAGCAACTTGTTACATTCACTTAAATATAGGTTTTGCTACTGAAGTTTGAGCAAAGGTCAACTAAAAACATTTTTTTCAATACGTTCTATGACTTATAATAGCCCAAACCAACTGGCATGTCGAGTCCTTTTCTGAAGGGTTCCTGGACTTTTCGAGATTTTGTGCTTTTGGGTGTGACATTTATGTGGCTGAACCACTGGCCAATCTACTGACGGATGGTGTTATTCCTAGTTTCCTCTCAGTCCTTATTTTACAGTCGGTATTACATTTGTCAGAAAACCAACTGCCGGAGACAAGATCATTTTAGATTCAGCAATGCGGACCCTTGTCATTGGAATAGGAGGGTATGTGTACGTGAAAATACGCAAATATTATTTGAAACTGCGATCCAACCATAGTTATTGAATTCCGTTTAACATGTCTACTCAATCTTTAATGCAGATTTTATTTTGGACAGAGATCGCTTATGAGATAGGTCATTGAAAATCAATAATTAATTATTTTCATTTGGCACATTTTTCTTCCCTGCAACAGTTCAGATGTCCAAAGTGTAAAAGAAAAAAGTATTGCACTACGTTTAATGCAAATATACTTGGTAAAATTATTGTTATTTAACAACTCGGTGCGTGGACCCTTAAACTCTTAGATTTTTCTGAATTCGGATAAATCCCACAAAAATGGTCAGTTGTACTTGGTGTTTTTCATTTACTCATTGTACATTTATTAATAGAGAGAAAACAACAATGGATGTTCTGAGTCCATGTCTCCATGTTTAAATCACATCAGAAGAAAACATGTTAAAGGTCTGTACGAAAATGTTTAAAAAAAAGATTTGACAGCACATTTGACCCTTTAATTGTGCCTTTATAGCATAAGGGAAATTTGCTTGGTTTTGATAAATCTGTATCCTGCTGAGTTTTGTAGGCCTATATGGTTTCTCATGATGCCAGGTACGCCGACTTTACAGTTTTGGGGAACGTTACAGTTTTGGGGAAAGTTTTTTTTTTCACCTATTGACACAGTTATCATTATTACTAACTGATTGGTGATGGGGGTGTTTTTGTGGTGTCTTTAACTAGGCAAACCCATGGCGGTGGTTTACCTGACAGATTAAACATTGCCCTTGTCTGTCAAAACATGCATACAATGACAACAGCTCAATCTGCATCAGAGAAACCATTCGGACTGTTAAACTCGAATCTCCAACACTCTGAAATCTGCATTTCGTGTCTTCAGGATGACCAGTGCAGGGAAGACAACCATGTCCAGTAGTCTGCATCAACAGATCCCAAACAGTTGCATCATAGCACAGGATGATTTCTTCAAGGTCCTTCTCCCTCCATTCTCAATGTGCCACTCCTTTTTCCATGTTATTCTCTTTATTATCACATTAACTAGGAAGGTGAGGATGCTCAGTGGTCATATATTTTTTCACGGTTTCGCCCTTTAGGAGGACTCTGTGATAGCTGTGGACAGCAATGGGTTCAAGCAGTATGATGGTAAAGGCATAGTTTCTCTCTGTCTCTCTCTGAGTATATGTATGCAGTACCTGTCAAATGTTGGGACACACCTACTCATTCAGGGGTATTTTTTTATTTTCACTACTTTCCAAATTTTAGAATAATAATAAGACAATAAGACTACAAGAAAACATGTGGAATCATGTAGCAACAAAACATGTATTACACCGATCCAAATATATTTCAGATTTTAGAATCTTCAAAGTCTCCACCCTTGACACTCTTTACGTTCCCTCAGCCAGCTACAGGGTTCCATATATGTTATTTCAGAAGTTTGATGTCTTCACTATTATTCTACAAAAAAAATAATACAAAGAAATACGATTAAGGTGTGTCCAATCCTTTCACTGGTACTGTAGGTTATAGCTCAGTGTAATTCAGTCTGCCGTGTCTGTGTGGATTTTTCTAGTGCTTGATGCTCTCCACATGGACAGAGTAATGAGTGAGGTTGAATTATGGCAGAAGAACCCAGGTTCATTCCTAGAGTCTCATGGTCTGAGAACAAAATGCTCTTCAACGTCAGAAGCTTCAGAGAATGTGTTTGTGCTCATCGTGGAGGGCTTCCTGATCTTTAACTACAAGTAACGGAGAGTAAAGTGATCTTCACTACACAATATACTCTCCTTCATACTAGAATCAATACTAAATGGTCTGTGTCTGATGAGAAATTATCTGGCTGTGTTTAATTTTTTTTTCACTGGCAGGCCCTTGAATGAATTAATTAACAAGAGGTATTTCCTTGAAATTCCTTATGACATCTGTAAAGAGAGAAGAGGGTGGGTATTCTGTTTTAAAAATATGTATTTGTGTTATCTTATCCCAATACACCTGCAAAGATTTGACACAAGTATGGTCTCTTCAGATAGTTCACATGTTGGTCTGAATAAATTGTTGCTGATAAAAATAATAAAAATCTGGCCCTTCTTTGCTGTGATTGACAGCTCAAGGATTTATACACCCCCTGATCCTCCAGGATACTTTGATGGACATGTGTGGCCAATGTACCTGAAACACCGTCAAGAGATGGAGTATACGGTATCAGATATTGGTGAGTTTGTCAGTCATTGTGCATATTAATATTTTTATTTGCTAGATACTTTAATGGTAGCGGTGGCTGTTTCAAGTCCTGGTTCTAGTCCTGTTAACAGTTTGTGACCTTGTCACTTTTTCTTAATTTTGAGACTTTTTGAATGGATTGGAGTCCAAGGAGGATTTGTTGGATCATGTATATGCAGATGTTACCCAGGAAATACAGAGGCTCATCAGTAAGTTTGACTTTTTTTCTTTGAAACTGAATGGGAAGTTGCTCAATACTCCAATGTTCCATTATTTTCTTATCTTGTTTTTTAGGGGATGACTGAGCAGTTTGACGACACAAAACGGCCTTTTTGTGTTAAATACATTTTACTTTTACTCCTTTAGTTAAGTCTTATCAATTCTTTAAAAAAGAAAGGTGTAAGTGACATTTTGTGCAAATATGACTTCTATATATCAAAGGAAAGCTGTTAATGAGCTCTATTCGGTGCCAAAATGACAGAAGTGAAATTATGACCAATAAAGAATAAAACAACAAACATTAAATACATAAAACATTTGTTTAGGCTCTCCTGTAAAGTTTGGTAAAAGACACGCACCTCTGGCTCCAAACTCCAAAATAGTTGAGGATTACAAAATCAATAAGAAATGCAGACAGTGCATTTTGGAAGCTGCGCTGTTGACTAATGTCAGTGCTGCGTATATGTCTGTTATATCGCAATAAGATTTTTTGGAGGAATGGGGGGTTAATACGTTTTTACAATATCCCATGTACCCTGTTGGATTTTCAATATATTGTTTAGAATGCTGTTTTCAGTTCTAATCTTTCAGCATTCCCTATAAGCGGGTAATGATTACACTGTTCAAATATGGGAGCATGCCAGTACCCAACAAGCATGTCAAAGTTCCAACTCCTGATTAATCCCAAATGACTGGATTAATATAGCCCAGGACAAAATTACAATGTAAGAGTTTAAATAGCTGCTAGCTCTGTTAGACACAATACAAAGGGAACATAATGAGAATACCGATGTAGGAGGAGAACACAGTGAATACAGATCTATGGCAGGTTTGAGATACAAATAAATGTTTTTCTGGAAATTATGATATACAGCCCTTCCCTTATCTTTTGGCAAAATGAATCTTTGGCCGCCCCTTGTCCTTGAATTTTCTTAACACCTGGTCAGTCCCTGGGCACATAGTGATGGAAATGTATGGATGTTAAGAATGTGTGTTATGCTCATGTGTGACATCTATGTCAAGTATTTTTATTTTGTATGTAAGAATAATGTATTATATTATCTTATTAGTCCATGTGTTAGAATTCTAGGTAGATACCAAAGCCTTTAATTATTTGGATATCTAACATTGCTTGTTATGTTCTAATACTGCTAGTCGTGGAGAGTTGTATGTGGTCTCATTGTCAATTAAGGGATTATTTACATAACGAGACAGAAAATAAAAAGCTCAATTTTTTTCGGTGCCCTACACGGACCCTGAATACACACCTGACCCCCAGCACTCTCTAAATCGGGTAATGATTACATTCTTCAAATATGGGGCCATGCAAGAACAAAACAAACATGTCAAAGTTCCACCTCAGATCAATCCCAAATGAAGCACTCCACTCCAGTATTTAGACTGAATTTGGTAGAAAGAGCTCAAAGCTGTTGTCTGGAAGGGTGAGTACTGCTATCTGTCTCTACATTGTAGATGTATTAGTGGTCACCATGACCCTGTAACAGTCATGCTGAAATAGTGTTTACAGGATTTGTCTGGTCCATGACATTTTTCTTATTAAGAATGAGATAATTTATTCAGCGAAAGATTATAGTATAACATCTTAGTAAGCTAATAGCTCCTTTGAACCAGTTCTGGAGTCCAAAGCATTACATAATATACCAAAACACAGAGTAAGTTAATGATGATAGATGAAAAGGAAATGTTACACAAAATAGATTCTTCACTTTAGTTGGAGTGTATTATATGCTTTTTATCTCCTGCCAAAATATGGCTCTTTCTATCCCTTGGAATGTTCTAGGAATGTTTTCTCTCTTTCACTCCTCGTCCAAAAAGCGGTATCTCAGATAATGGTTTGAAATATGTCGGATTGACCCTGCTATTGGATAACACAGTACATCTTCCAGATAGTGTGAATTATTATAATTGGGTGGTAAATCTTATATTATCACCAAGGCTCAGCTCAGTTCTAAACACTAAAAATACCGTTTATGTTATTTTCATAGTCGGGAATCCCTGAATCTCCCAGGTATGATCACTGCATGACACGATAATAGAGAGTGTTACCACTTATAAGTACTGGACCTTTTGCTAGCTTTCTGCCTGTAATCAATGATGGTGACACATTGTATGTGCATGCCGTTATGGCCTCATAACATATGCTGAACACAACTATGGGGTGCTGAGGTTTGTTACACACCCCAAAACACACACATCACTGTACCCTTTATACGATAGTGGGCTGGCTGTCACTGGCTCTATGGAGATTAAGAAACATTTTCATTAGAAAGCCATTCTTTGGCAGACCCTATTTTTCTTATGTTTTTTAATTGTCCAGCACACTAATAATAAAAATGTATTGGCTTCCTAAACTGTAATGCCGTATGGAACAAGGGAAAAAAGCATCTACCTGGAATTGACAAAAATATATTGTGACATTGAAGAATTATAAATCTATGATAAAATCTCAGGGACATGTTTTGATCCTTAACTTGCAGTGTATCCCTGTTTAATTCTGCATTTTCAGGAACTGTGTTAATCTGTATTTTTATGTTGTGATTGTATGTAACTTCTGTGTTCTGCAATTACTGACCAGGTCTCTTGGACAATAGATTTTTTATCTCAATCAGGCTAAATTTAAATTGGTTACATTTGTAAAGGAATCTTCCAGATAGTATGTGTGGTGAAACTAGAGTGGTATTGAGTAATGCGATTATTCCTTTCTTTTTCTTATAGTTGCCAAGATGAGGACAACCCTGTGTTTGTTGATAGTTATGGCAGTGGTCTGTTTGGGGGCAGTGTGTGGTCACAAACATAATGGAAGTGACGACCAACAAGGTCATGAACATGGCCGTGGTCACTGGCGAGAACGTGGTCGTGGTTACGGGCGAGATAATGACCAGGATGAAGGGCGTGATGACGACCGTGGTCACGGACGCGACCACGACCATGGTCACGGACGCGACGATGACCGTGGTCACGGACGCGACCACGACCGTGGTCATGAACATGGTCAAGGGCACAAACACCACCACGGTCACGGACGTGAACATGGCCATCATCACCATGACAGCGTCAATAGATCAGTAACCCAGGGAAATGCAGACTTTGCGTTCAAGCTTTACAAACAGTTGGTGGCTCTTCCCACCAACCAGAATGAGAACATATTCTTCTCCCCGCTGAGTGTATCTCTGGCCCTGGCTGCTCTATCCGTGGGTGCCAAGGGCCAGACCCACCAGCAGCTCTTCACTGCTCTGGGCTTTAACAGCAGCCAGTGGAACCAAGAACAGATAGGCCAGGTCTTTCAGACTATTCTCACACAGCTTAACCAGAAGACTGGACTGGATCTGTCAGTAGGAAGTGCACTTTTCCTTCGCAACACATTGAAACCACATCCGGAGTTCCTCGACACCTTAAAACGCTTCTACCTCTCTGAGGGATTCACTGTTGACTTTACTGACACTGCTACGGCAATCGATAAAATTAATACCTATGTGAACGAAAAGACGCAAGGCAAGATAGACGAGTTAGTCAAAGATCTGGACCCAGCCACTGTCATGTACCTCCTCAGTTACATCTACTTTAAAGGTAAGATATCATTCCAAACTAGAAGACAAAAACACTTCAATAAAAAAAAACAGTATCCTTTATTGAGTTCCAGTCTTTGATTAATGCAGGTACTGGTGATGCCACTGTCTGTCTACCTCAGACAGTTTTAACATATGATGCATTTAGTGGTAAACTTTTCCACATCACATTACAGCCTAAAATACTTTAACATGTTCTAATTCTATAGGAAAATGGGAGATTCCATTTGACCCCAAAGACACCACGGAAAAACCTTTCCATATCAATGAGAACATCACTGTTCCGGTTCAGATGATGACCCTGAAGAAGACGTTTTCGGTCTATGAGGACAAAGAGACCTCCACCAGTGTTTTGCATCTCCACTACAATGACTCAGTGTCCATGATGCTGGTGTTACCAGAAAATGGTCTTGCTAATCTGGAAGAGGTCATATGCCAAAACCACATCATGAAGTGGCAGAGGTGGATGAAGGCCAGGTAAGACCCATCTAATTAATGATTTACCACACAATTAAACCAAATGATGGTTGGATGACAACCACACACACAATCACAAGATGGGAGACAGCTGAAAGGTTAGAGTGCCGGATCAGATTAAAGGCTCAGTCCGACAAGGTAATAAATCTGTTGTTTGGCCATTGATTATTTGAAATATTATTGAAAATAATAATTCACACTGCTATAGGCATAATACACTTCATATGTGTTACTTTGTCCTCTCATTGTTTGTTTTTAGGGTATACAGGGTATATGTTCCTAAATTGTCAATCACCACGAAATACTCCCTCAAGGACGTCCTGAGTGAAATGGGAATGCCAGAGATATTCACTGATGGAGCTAACTTCAGTGGAATATCTGATGAACTGAAAGTGGCTGTCTCAGAGGTAAGAACGGTTTCATTCAGCAATATACACACACAAATTGCAATTTTTTCTTCTTGTGACTCTATACTTCCAAATATTGGTTATAAAATCCCACATGCACTAAATCATTGAATTATAGATTATCTGCATTTATTTGAGGGTATTTGTGTTCAAATTGCTTTCACCATTCAGACAATACTTTTGAAACAGTATTGAGTGCCCTTATTTCAGGCCACCAAAAGTATTAAGACAAAGGTCTTGACAGGTGTTTCTGGTTAGTCCGGCATGTTCCGTCACTTAAGGCGTGCAGGCATAAATGCCCCAGTTGATCTGGTTGCATGGCGCATTGAAACCTCTTGCACAGTCGAATGTGGTGTGGTGCATATTTTTTATCTTTTGTTTCTTAAAAAGGGGGGGATGGGTGAATGCGAGAATATTAACATGGAAAAAAGGGAGGTCGTGGACCTACATTATGTAAATGTAAGCGTAACAAATAAAGTTTAAAAAATAAATAATGCATGCTAACTGCCGAATTAGCAGTTAGCATACATTATTGCAGTTAGCACAACCTCCTGGAAAGGAACCAGGCTTAAGTAATCCATGCACAAATGGTGACTATGCACTCATTTTCTAGTGGAAGTATGAATGAAGCCTGAGAGCTGTCAGTTTCTAGTAGAAGCATGATTGAAGCTTAAGAGAGCTGTCAAGTTCTAGCCTTGATTCTAGGCTTTGCATTTGATGCAATTGATGTTGGTGTTTGTCAACATGAGGGCCAACTAACAAAAGACTAACAAAGATGTGTCCACGAAAGCCAAGGGAGCCCTTATGAGGGTGAAACGTAGGCTAAAGTTTTCCTTGGTAATGCTGCAGTCTTTACATGTATGTGAACTAGCAGGTTTGACAGCAATACCTTTAGAAGCACATATTTAAGTTGACATTTTTTTGACAAATATTTCCCCACATCACCTTTTCAGTTTCTTAAAATAAAAGATCAAACATAATGAAAGGTCAATGTAGTCTTTGTAATTCAGTTGTGTGTCAAATAATTGGGCCTGGTTTTGCTTTCCCTTCGTAATTTTGTCATATTCAATTGTAGCCCTGATTTATCACAATATCTCCAAATTAAACCAATTTGGAGGTTTCTGCTGCCCTTCCAACCAGGAAGTCAATGTGTGTAAAGGCACACTCACCTGATGTCCTAAATTATTGCATTGCCAATCTGGCTGTCCAGCCTTTCTTCAACTAGAGGCACGATACATGTTGCCTCTAGAACTCATTAAAAACAAATATCAGTACTATTATTAGTCAGATCATATAGTAGTGGTTTTATTCTTGCTTCTGCCCCCTGCATTTAGCAACTGCTCTATGACATAGCTGCATTTGTGCCATGTGAACCACATAAACTAGGCCTGTGTGTTACAGACTACAATGTGTGCTTGGTTTCAGGTGGTGCATCAGGCCACGCTGGATGTGGATGAGGTTGGGGCAACTGCTGCAGCAGCCACAGGGGTTGTCATCATGCCCCTGTCCATGCGAATCACCCCCGTGTTGAATTTCAACCGTCCGTTTATGGTCATTGTCGTAGATCGGGAGACCAAGAGCATTCTGTTCATGGGCAAGGTCATCAACCCGTCCAACAAATGAACACTGGTGCTGTGTAAAACCAGTGTTGGTGGAAAATGTGCTCTATAGAAGTGGTTGATGTAATCACTAATTGAATTGTGAACACATGTTTTGTCTGTGCGGTTGTGTCTGAAAAATCAGTAAGCAAACACATCCAGAATTAGAATATCTTCAAAAGCCAAAAGGTGCAAACACCCTTTATGTTCACTTGACTGCTTGATATTTTTACCTTTTTTTCAGGTGTTATTCACCATGTTACCGAATGTTTGTGGGATGTTGCTTCTCTTTTCCTGGTTGAAAGGTTGTTGTTGCCAGGACAGTTTGGTTTACATAAAACATGTCTTTTTCACACACCCAGGGTGCCCATTAAGGCTGAAACAGAGAAGTGTCTAGTAAGCTGCTATGTTTTAATTCTCAAGAATCCTGCAAATTTAGAAAGACCACACAATCCTTTGTAAATGGTGGAGACTGACTAATATCAATTTTTTTCGAATTAGAAAGTTGTTTCATAGTGTTTGTATGCATGTATGCTTAAGGAAACACAAAGCAACAGAAACAATGTGTCACACCTGCCAAATACAAAAATAAAATGTTTTTTGAAGAAATTAAATGAAAGCAATGTTTTCTTGAAATTAAGGAATTGTTAATATTTGACCACAGAACAGGAGACATATTCATCTGATTGATATGGTATTTATTTGCCTGATAAAGGCCAGTTGACCACAATATGTCATTGAGGATCAGGCATTGCTGCCCAGAAAAATACACAAATTTAGCAGTTTTCTTACACAATTACTGTGTTCGGTATTTAAAAGGATAACTACAAAAGCAATGTAGTGCAGTTTAGTAGCCATGTTTGAGGTCTCCCTAAATATTGCTACTGTTGAGAAATGTAATAAACTATTTAAATGTTTACTTTCATGTAATTCAGCAGATATTCTTAACCAATACGATCATACAGAGTGTATACATTTTGATACTGTTCCCTTATTGGAACTGAATTTACAAGCCTGGTGTTGTAAACGACATGCTATAACAACTGACCCTAACATAAACCAGTGATTTGTGTAGTAATGAGTGATGACTACTAAATGGAGTAATTT
Organism: Esox niger; assembly: GCA_016801105.1. Lineage (NCBI taxonomy): Eukaryota > Metazoa > Chordata > Actinopteri > Esociformes > Esocidae > Esox > Esox niger. The sequence goes on along the minus strand of JACXGJ010002395.1, from coordinate 49,638 downwards.
TACTTGGTTTTCCGGCAGTATAAAAAGTCCCCCACCGAGTCCATGATGAGGGTACTTATATTAGGGGTAAGGAGCTGGTTTGCTTGTCAATACAGATTTTAAAATCGATTGCTTTTCCTTGCCCACTGAACTGCTCGATTGGATAGGCCTGAGTGTGTTAACAACATTTAGATGGACATGGCGGAAGGAACCGTGGAGCAGGCGATTGATGGAGAGCAAGAAGAAGCATATTTTTACAGAGAAAGGATGAAATGTACACCAGAAGAAGAGACAAGACTCGAAAGGCAACACTTTTGGAAAGTGATTGATGCGTTTCGGTACTACAGGTACGGAATGCTTCAAAACATGGTCCCGTTAGCTCGCTAAACTACTACTGGACTGACTACAAACGTTGTTAAACGAACATAACTACACGCTTTACAACGCTCTCACTAACGTTTTGCGTTTTCATTTGTAAACAGTTATAACGCAAAACGTTACACTACGTTAGTCTAGACATCGATCAATGAAGTGGGTTTGGGGAGTATTGGAAATCGAAGAACTTGGCTTTCTAACTACTATAGCTACGTTACGTATTTTAAACCTAGGCTAAAGCTACATGCCGTTAGCTTCTGTTAACCCACAACAAAGTCCTTTGACCGAGACATCAAATGAGCTGGCTTGCTGGAGAAACGTTAGCAAGCAAATGTTACGTTACTACCTAACGCTTTTTCTGAATATATGAAAAGAGAAATGTCTACCTAATTGTTTTTTGTAGATGACAAAAATTAGATCATCTTTGTGTATTGATATAACTGGGACTGTTTTGGCATCCTACGTTTTGCAAGCGCCGTCAAGCAAATGTTACTGACAGATATTTAGTAACACTTAACAAGGTAGTTTCCTAAAACGCTGTTACCATGGTTACTTCATGAATTCTCAGTCTGAAAAAAGACCCCATTAAAAAAATCACGATAGTTGGATCCGCTACACATAATGATTCCAAATCTCACTACGTAGCCTATATTGGGCTGATGGGATCCCATCACTTGAAGCATACTAAAATGCACTGTTCAACCTATGATGGAGATAGTGCTACCTGATAATTCTACCTGGTCAGAGAACATCAACATATGTTTACAGTACACAAATGGTAGTCTTCGCTGTTACTGTATGTATATTTTGCTTTGAGAAATAAAGTTTTTATTGCACTGTACAGCCTAACCTGTGCACACATAAGATTGGGTGTTGGCCTGCTCAATGTTGAACATTTGTGAAGTGTACATATTCCTCATCTTTTCTTATTTTGGAAAAATTTGACTCGGATTTCACATTCCTATGTATTATGATAATGGTTGTTGCTGAAAACTCAATGTTTGATGATGTAACAGTGATATTTGACATACCATTTGCCATTTCAGTTCAAGCATCCTGTTGGTCAGAGCAAAACCTGTTATATGATTATTTTTTAGCTGCTGTACTGAGGCAGGTTACTACTTTACTTTCTCCTGCAACTGGTGGTTCAGCATTGTCTCTAATGAGTTTGCTTTTTCAAATGGTCGTATGAAAGCCATTTGAGTTAGCAGCAGACAGAACAGCAATATCCCCTACCGTGGTAGGGATAATACTTTAACTGGAATGTCAAGGTAACTGAAGCTGGCTAGCTTGAGAAAACAGTAAATCCAGCTACCCCCAGAAAACAGTAAATCCAGCTACCCCCCTGGGTGACATAAAGATAAACCAGTTTCAATACATCTAGCCCTGTTTCTTTGCCTACACAACCACATTTACCGTAAAAGAATGTGTTCATAAAAGGTGAATAAAAGGGTCCCTGTACCACCCGTTTATCCCAGGATGCATGTTCAGGAGCGTGTGAATCGAGCAGAGCGCCAGTTCCGGAGCCTTCCGGAGCATCACCAGCTGCTGCTGCCGGGAGTCCTGCCCAACCTGTCCCGTATCCGCCGCAGTGTGGACCACAACCAGGAGGTGCTGCAGGCCATTGTGCTTAACTCTGTCCACATGTTTGAGAACATGGAGTATGGCGAAGAGGTAAGATACAGGGTCAGGAGGGTCATGCTTTTTATCTTTGTGTATTTCATTATTATGTAATTAGCTTCAAATGTAACCAAATATATTTACATTACAGTAAGAATATAAACTGAGTAAAAATAACAGTAACTACTAGTAGGATTAGTACATGTTTTTCTGTTTTGGTATACAATACTCGCCCAGCAAGTATTTGTAGTTCTTATAATAGTGGAACTTTTAATGTTACATAATGTATGTGTGCTGCCCTGATGTATTCATCATTGGAGGACCTGAGATGTTAATCAGCCATTCAATCTAGGATGACCTGAGAAAGGTGCGCCCCTCCTCCACATTTGACATGGACAAGCTCAAGTCTACCATAAAGCAGTTTGTACGGGACTGGAGTGAGGCAGGCCAGGCAGAGAGAGACTCCTGTTACATGCCCCTCATCCAGGAGATCCAGAGACTCTTTCCCAGAGAAAAGTGGTGAGCGCACACCATCTTCAATTGGAAGTAGTACAAAATTGTTTTCTGAATTCTATGCGTGTTCTGACAGTGATGGCCCTGTTGTTTCCGTAGTGATGTATCAAAGGTGAGTGTGCTGGTTCCAGGGGCAGGGCTTGGTCGCCTGGCGTGGGAAATTGCTCGTTTGGGCTACGCATGTCAAGGCAATGAATGGAGCTTCTTCATGCTATTCTCTTCCAACTTTGTCCTCAACAGGTAATATGCAAGCTCTGCCCTCACTTTATTTACCATTAAACACTGTTCAAATATGTTGAATTGTCTTTCTGGAGAACATGGAACAGATGAAATTAGCAATATGCAAATTTCCCCCCCAAAGAATAATTGTTTAATTATTCTTGACCTTCACTTTTCACAGCTTATCTTACTGTGGCTTTTTTCTCTCTTTTCCTTACTGAGGTGTGAAAAGGTCAACTCCATGACTCTGTACCCCTGGATCCATCAGTTCAGCAATAATAAGCGGTCATCTGACCAGACTAGGTCAATCAGCTTCCCAGACGTCAACCCACAGAGCCTACCTCCAAATTCAGACTTTTCCATGGTGGCCGGGGACTTCCAGGAGGTCTACACAGAGCCTAGTGAGTGGTGAGCCTAGTCGCACACAGGCTGTCTGAAAGAGCAACATAAGCAATGAGAGATCAGAGCCTGCATTCACAAAGCCTCTCAAAGTAAGACTGACTGTGTACATTCTGATCTCTTATTCCCTAATTTCTTTTTATTCATTAGATCAGCTTTAAGAGCTGATCTAATGAACTGTGTTGCTTTTGTAAATGCAGACATTTGTTTTACCTCTGTGCTTTGAGGTGAGACTGAGGTGAGACTGAGGTGAGACTGAGGTGAGACTGAGGTGAGACTGAGGTGAGACTGAGGTGAGACTGAGGTGAGACTGAGGTATCACTGTTTTCTTCCCTCAGACACTTGGGACTGTGTGGTTACCTGCTTCTTCATTGATACGGCGCACAATGTCATTGACTACGTGGAGACCATCTGGAACATTCTCAAACCTGGAGGAGTGTGGATTAACCTTGGTTAAGTAACGATTTGTTCAACAGACATTTGTACTGGCAAGGGAAATATTTCCTGTTCCCCTACATGCTTTTGGTGTGATTGCTGTTAAATACTTTTACTAAAGATGCAATTCCACCCTTACCTCTAGGGCCACTGCTGTATCACTTTGAGAACATGGCTAATGAGCTCTCGATCGAACTCAGTTATGAGGATGTCAGGGCGGCCATTTTAAAATATGGATTCCAATTGGAGGTAAAGCAAAGTGTAAAACCAGTACACACTGTTGATGAGGAAATGTTTAACAGTAAAAATGTATCCAGTAACTGTGTTCAGTCAGTGTTGCTTTGAATATCCTCCTAGAGTCTAAAATTGACCATCTTTGACTGCAGGTGGAGAGAGAGTCTGTCCCTACCACCTACACAGAGAATGATCGGTCCATGCTGAAGTACTTGTATGACTGTGTTTTCTTTGTGGCACGGAAACCCGACCATTTGTATGCCAATGGGCTCCAGGTTGTCCACGACAATAGACTGGAGCTGTCACCGCGGCAAGAGAGCTGCAACAATCTGACGTGACATTGGCTGTCATGAACTGAGCAACGAATGAAAAACGTTACTTGCCGCCTTTGAGAGCATTTAAAAAAAGAAATACGATGACAGAAAAGACAATGGACAGGTTTAATTTCATGTTTCTTATTTCTATTCTCTCATCGCCGGAACCTCTGTTCCCCCAAGCCTTTGAGATTGTGACAGCCACCTAGAATGGACTGAAGTGACTAAATATCCCATCGCCGAACAGTTTGAGTCCTCCGCTACGGAGACCCGGTTACGCCTTTGTCTCCATGGTGATCTGATGTGGTTGCATGTGCGCCGGCAACCTGCCTCTACATGTTCCCAATGTATTTATTTTGGAAAACCATTTTACCAGAAGTACTAAAGGGTGAACAAATGTTTTTTTCTGATTGGACACAAATTGAGTTTGAGCATTACACTCTGGATCTAGCTGCGTCCTTAAACTCAAAACAATAATAAATGTGTGTAATTGATGGAGCTGATTAAAGGATGTAATTATTGTTCCTAATGCCCCTGAATGTAAAAGGGCATTCCAGAGTGTGGTCCAATGCCTGGAAGCAGGATCTGTCCTGTGTCCGATTCTTAAGCCGTTAGCGCTAGGTAGTTCTGATTGGTGATGCAAACCGCTTAAAAGCTATCAGGGAACAACATGTATTGTTTGTGATGGTGGGGGACACATGCAGCTAGCAGATAAAGTGATTGACACCAGAACCCATTGCTTGCTTTAATGGCTGCATGTATGTTTCATATAGGGTAGTGATTTTTGCTAAATCAAGTGTGATGTGTTTGCGTCACAATGCTCTACGAAGTGTTGCAGCCAAATGGTAGATTTGGGTGCACCAACACTCCCTCCAAATCCAAACACTGATTCCATTTTGTGCCGCACAGGCCTGTCTTTCACATCTGGTTTTCGTTCCATCCCAGCCTCACAATTAGGCAGAATTTGGACGGGAAGTAAAACAGCCATGTATGTGCAATCACTGACATCTGTGAAGAAATATTACTCATGGATACTGTTTAGAATAACATACAGTTAAGTGTGCCTCAAACACCAACTCCCAGCCATCAACATCAGAATCAGAAAGATCTTTATTGCCAAGTAAGTTTCACAACAAGCAAGGAATTTGTTCTGGCCCATTAGTGCAACAATTTATATAAAATAAATAAAAACAGTATGAGAGTGAGCACTAATTAATTACAAAAAATATGTAAAGTGAAAGATTTGTCAAGTTGAGGGTTGTATGTGGGGAGGAGCTATAGAAAAGTTAAGCACCAAACAATGAAAAATACAGGCTGTTATACTACTTAATCGTGGTATATTGGTCACAAGCCCCAGAGGTGTTGATTGCTAATTTTGTTAGCATTCAAAAGAAATCAGGCTGATGGTAAGTAACCCACTGGGTAAAGCTTAATGTTCAGTCTCCTAAACCAAATCTGTTTAGGCTACTGGGCAAGGAAATCAATGAATTTTGAATTCTTGGAAATGAACTATCCCTTCAAGAATCTTACCAATGACTTTTGAGTGTGTTTTAAAACCTTTTTGCTTTGGACCACATCTGGACCCAGTTTCGCGCAGATAATGTTCTGACGTAATTTTCAGCAGAAAAAAAAAATATATATATATATATATATATATAAAACCGCTTTTCTGTTTACGCATTTTGAAAATTACGTCAGAACGTTATCTGAAAATTACGTATATATATATATATATATATATAGGCATTTTATTATTCTACATACAAGTACTTATCACCGTTTGCCTATCTGGCTATGTCAGGGGTGGGCAAACTAAGGCCCACGGGTTGACTCCAACCCGCGGTAGGTAACGAAATTGTTTTGAGGCGAGGTAAAACCAACTGTTTTCCCTCCCCTGGGTAATGTCAATTTACCGTATTTTCTTCATGCAGCCGTCTTGGGAGGGAGAAGATGTGGCGCTGTTGGTAGGGAGAATATAGCCTACTCGTTTTGGGGCGGGAACAGAAGACAGAAGCATCCTATTGAATCGGTAGACCGCATGTGTGTACTTGAGCTTTTCAGTGTGGTCATAACAATCAGTGATAAACCTGTAGATCTGTGCAATATATCCGTGGATACCGGAAATATTTTTCATGACGAAAAGACACGCTGAGCAAGGTGTGTTCCACGACGCGCCGTTTAAAAGATCATGCTGTCGTCCACTTTACAAAATAGCTACGCAGTTACAAAGCATGGATTCAGCCGGGCACGGGAATCCGCCATCTCTGCTCGCTTTGTTGGGGAGACGCTGCAAAAAGAGACCCTACTATTTTGAAGATCATGAGGAACCGCAAGAAATACTTAACCCGCGCAAGCTTTTGGCTTGTGATCATCGGGCCAGTGCAACAGAGAATGTTCTAGTAAAGCATTCTGGAAGTTTCTGTGAGATGAGTCCACCTGCGAACTCTCTTAGCTTAACCTGTAAGAAACGTGCACGAGAGGACACGGACACCAAATTTGATGCTCCAAAAAGGGTAAATGTCACTGCATTAACTGTGGTGTATACCGGTAACCGAATGTATTAAACTGTGCTCTACATGTTCATTTTTTAACGCAATGTTTAACGTGTCCACTAGACGACGCTAGCAGCGTGTAGCATTTTTTTCAGTGCGTAATCTGTCAAAAACTGAAACGTTATGAGTACTCAATGCCATTACAATGAAATTGTCAACAGGGACGCCGACAGGAATCCTAGGGCCCGGGACAAAATTGAACTTATCTCGATAGTACTAAATACCAAGATTGACTGTTTAATAAATAATTATATTTAAGTCATCCGAATGCCCCCCCCTCAGGCCTGGGCCCGGGACAACGTTACGGTTTGTCCTCACCTGTCGGCGTTGTTAGCCACAGCGTCAATGATTGTCAACATGACAGATATTTCTCTTCAATTCTCATGAGAATTGATCTTTCGTTTCCTTTCCTTTCCCACCTTTAGGAAACACACAAAGATGATGCTGATGATGACAATGATCTATGCACTTTCAACTCATTTCAGTACTGGAGGGTCCCTTTGCCGGAGCTCGACTTGTCGCTTGTGCAGATTGATAACATATCTGGACCAATTGGAGAACCCACAGTAAAATACTTATCCTCTGACGCGATGGAGTCATGAAGTTTAGCCTGCCATAGAACTCTTGTGAGAGGTGTCCACAGCCTCACACTCCCCCAACTGAGCCATATAGGGATATTCTATACTATGTGTATTCTTCTGCTCTGGAGCCGTAGAGTGCTGTTTCATTATTGTTTTTGGTGCAGGAACATACTGTCAGAAATTCTTCAAGCTTGTTAAAATATCCAAATATTCTTGCTGTTATTTGTTTTTGTTAGGTAAACTACTGATAGCCTTATCTGTAGGCCTACTTTAGGCTTTTCATCAAGCACCTTTTGTGAGAAGTGTTTTTCTATTCATAAGTGATGAGTGACTGTTAGGGGTTGACTGCAGGTCTTGATGAGTGGTATTTCAAGTTATCCGTAGATGTGTTGTCAAAGGCTGACGGTGGTTTTGGATACATTGTCCCTTTAAAAAAAAAAATTGTGTAGACATTGATGACCAAACAATCCAATCAATTTTGATCACACTTTGAAACATAAATGTAGAGCAAGTCAAGTGGTGTTGAACACTTATGCCATCCACTGTATCATCAAGATTACAATATCAATGGATTATACCGCATGAAAACAACAGGAAAAGACTCCACCTGTAGCTTTTATAAAATTGTAGTACTTTCGGACGCCCTTTAATGGTGTATGGTCAACAATGTTAACTGCTCTTTTTCTATGGAGCCTATTTTCTATCGGAATGATGGGATGTGTTGCCTATTCAGCACATTTTTACTTGTTGGTACATTTTGCTCTGGAAGTCACAAGCTGTATATAGTGCTCATTGCTGGGACCTTGTGACCTAGACACTAATGCTCTTTAATGTTTAGGAATGTCAAGAATCATTGCATATTAAATGGTTTTGAAAACATGGAAATTCTCTTTCTTGAGAAATACTATTGAAAAAGATACTGTAAACAATTTCAATATGGTTTCTCATATTTACATTTCTATCTGTTTGTCACACTGGAGGAGTGAAGTTGATCGGTAATTAGCACAGGTGGTTGTCTCTGTCTTCTATTACCAATCGCTGTAACATAACTTAATGTGGATTTAGAATGTTGGAACACAGGCCATTTAAGGCTTCATTTTTATTTACATTCCAAATTAATAAAGTATTTGTATGTGTTAATAAAGGTTTACGTTGATGCAAGGGAAACTACAGAATGTTCATTCTTCTCACCGGCCACATTAATACAATGTCTGCTGAGCTAATCTGTGCCTGGGTATACTGTCTGGAAATGATTCCATGGAAGGATGGACAGAGTTGTGCTTTTGCTTGATTTATTAATGAGCCCCCAGGACTTGGTGGTTCAGTTGGTCCAGGAAACCATTCATGCATGGATGAATGTATTTCACTGTGTGGAAGTGCTGCTCAACATATTATTTTCCAAGCAATCTCAAAATGTTTAATGAATCAGGGAAGTACCTTGGAAGGTCCAAATGGTGTAGCTGATGAACAACATACATGTATATTTTCGGTGTGTCCACACATTGTAAAAAAGCATACAATTCCTATCATTGTCCCATTTATTTCCCTCCTGTTTTTATATAGCTACTGGGGCAGTAAGCACATTTGCAAGTGCTTCTGATGTGAACAAAAGGATAATTGCTACTGTGTATCCTGAATGAACTCTCCCTTCTGCCACTCTGTGTTCACATGGGCTATTTGAACAACTCAGCCACTGGTGGATAAGAAATATTGATGATTGAGGAGCTACTTGGCCTTTCCAGACTCCATGGGTGAAATAAAAACCCATAAACATACACATTACCTTTACTGGAGCAATTTCACACAAAATAGTTCTTGGTGGGCTTTGATATATTACATTACAGCAACATATGACAACCAAACACTTTATTGTTTGTAACGGCTCATGATTGTCCTGTGTTTGATGCCGGTAGGGCAAATGTTTATAGGGCACTCTGACTTGCCTGACTAAATAGAGGGGTAAAAATGGCTTTCCTTAAGGTCATAGAAGTCTCCCAAAGTGTACTTACACAATGGATTTAAAACACTGATTTGGTGGGTAAGGTGAAGACAGACAAGTGGACTCATGGAATGTAATCTATGAAATTCTGCCTGTGCAATTATAGTGGAGGAAAGAACTCCTCAAGGTCTTTGAGGAAAGAATCTGACTGGCCCTTGTACCTTGGATCATTATTTTATTATTATTGTTATTAATTATTGCCAGGATCTGTTTGTAGCCACTCCCTTTGAATTAACAGCCAATGAGAAAGCAGGGGTGCTGAATAACTGATGTGCTGAATTACTGTATAGGTAATCTTGTAGCCTGGGGATGAGGTTCTTGTATGGTTTACCTGTGTTGGGAGCAGGTATGGACTTCTGTAAGGTTCATTTGTGTGCCTACATGAAAGCAGCTCCTTCCACGGTAAGGGTTTTCATCATCTAAATGTCTTCCCATTGTGAAAACGGTTCATAAACAAGGTTCTATGAGTAGGTTTTAGTGCTAAGAATTTTAGGCAAAGTTCAATTTTTACTGATTGCAAATCTATTTTTTTAAAGGTATTGAAATAAATTATTCAAAATCAATTTGACCCTATTAAATAGGAATACAAAATAATCTAAATATAACTTTATTATATAGCAATTCAAACGATCCTTATACTGTATTATCATGTTTTATAAAAATACATCAATTAGGTTTTGAAAAGCAAGACTAGATTAAAGTAATTCATAGGAGGAATCTCCCAGATCTATTGCAACACCTTAAACCTGTGTTTTTACAAAATCTCACTGTTCTTGTCATAAGTGTTAAATAAGTTGTTAATTGAATAACTGCTAAAGTAATCATGAAGGTACATTTTGTGTTTAGTGCAACAGTTTGATTTATTTCCTTGCTTCTAGCTATCACAGAAAGAACTACAAATCCCATATTGCTATTCCACTTTGTACAACAATTGAATTGAAGGGCTGTAACAGCTAAAAGATGCATTGTTTTAAATTTACAATACAAGTTAGTGTAGATAAATACTACTTTGTCCTTGTGTTTGCTTCCAATAATTTCCCATCATTATTATTTGCAACCTGGTCACATGATTGTTATTTAATTTATAAAAGATGGAAGTATTATTTCCTGATAGGGTTTCTATTGTTCTGCGTGTATTAATGTGAGGAAATCAAAAATGTTATGTATAATAGGAAACAAAATAGATTTTAAATATATGTATATATTTGTTTGTTTGCGTTTAGTATTGAGTGGAAATATTATACTTCTGACAAAGGTGAAAATGGTAAAGATGGGGTGGGAGGGGTGAGATTCGGAACCAGTAGTAGGATTGGATGTTATTGTATTCAACCGCGTAGGTTTGTATTGTTTATTGGGGGGGGGGGTAAGGGTCAATGGATCCCAGGAATTTCACTCTTTCACAAGGGGGTTCACGTTGACCTGTCTGTAATATTGGGGCGGTTTCTTGACCCTCCAGTCCTCCCCTAATTCTACAGCCCTGATTGTTTTGTTAATAGTGCTTGATGGTGAGGGAAGCGCATTGGAATATTGTGCCCACAGGACTGCGTTTACACCCCTGAAGTTTGCATATACCTGCCGCAAGAGCGTGTGGCTTAAGTAACAGTGAACTGTGTAAAGGGGCAAGCTAGCTAGCAAGCGAGAGTCAACGCTAGATACTTCTTCATGAAGAATGCGCATCAAGTTCCCTAGATTTGAAGATCATCAATATGATTATATTAATATCATTTCAGATTGAGGCACTGCCATCATACAAATGTTGATAAAAAGCAAATCTGGTGGAGTATATTCCTCAAATGATTTCAGAACAATTCCTCTGCAGCGAGCAGCCAAGACAATTTCTATTTTTTAAGACCAGCTTGGGGTTACATTAAGAAAAGAGTTGGATGTAAACTTAACGAATCTTAGTGTAGTATGTGCATTAAAATCACCCACTGACTTATCCACTATCTTGATCTTCAACACTTATAAGATCAGCTAATTTTCTCTCTGAAGAGGCCTTTTTAAAAGGCCCCGTCAGGTGGTGGTGGTTGAGATGCGTTTAGGAGCCCTATTTGGCTTTTTCTCAAGCTGGCATTTTTATCACAAAAAAAAATAATAACAAGAGCTGCTATTGTAAATTATGTACAACCCCATTTCCCAAAATGTTGGGACATTGTGTAGAATGCAATGATGAAACCCTATATAAACGTTGAAACCCTATATTCAACAGAAAACTGTACCAAGACAACAGACAACATATCAAATGTTGAAACTTAAATATGTTATTGTTTCTTGGAAAATACACTTTTGAATTTGATGCTGGCAACAGTGTTTCAGTGCTTTCTTTGTACATTTCAGTGTACTGACAAATAATAACTGAAATGGGCCCGCATCTCATCTACTGAGCTTATTCTGTTTCCTTCCTGGCCTGTTCCAACACCTGACCTAGGAGCTTAGACCTTACCAGCCTGTGGGAAACCCACTGAGTATAAGGGTCCAGTGATTTGACCTTCAGCATTCCCCTCACATTTCCATGGACTTGCCATTGTTTTGGTTTTCCGTAATACAGCAGGAAAGAATCTCTGACAAATAAAGAGACTGGATTCATAAATAAAGGAAGGAACATTCTCCCTGTTGTGTGGGAAGTTGGAGATATTCTTGGCCAGTGACAAAAAACTCTGTTGTTTAATGCAAGCAAGCAAGCAAGTTTATTTATATAGCACAATTCATACATTGAAGCAATACAATGTGCTTTACAGTGAAAATAGAAATAATGCAATAGAATCAAAAATAGTTTACACAGAGGTTATTCCTCTGATAGCACCAGAACTTGCATTACAATTGGTAAAATATAGCAGGATATACATTTAATAACACAATGAATTAAAAAGAGAAATATAAAATACAGCATAATAATAGATGAAATAAAAATGAAATAGAAATAGAATATAAAACATAGGAAGCTAGAAAAACTATAACACTAAACAATGCTGTTATAAAAACAGGCTCATAGTGGGGTTGAGTTTGAGAGCTCAGTCATAGGCATGTGAAAAGAGAAGTGTTTTTAGCCTGGATTTAAAAATGGACACATTTGGTGAATGTCGAAGATCTTCTGGTAGTTTATTCCAGTTGTGTACAGCATAACTGCTAAACGCAGCTCCTCCATGTTTAGTTTGGACTCTGGGCTCTACTAGCTGACCTGAGTTCATGGATCTTAGAGTCCTGCTTGGTTTATATTCTTCATACATATCAGAAATGAATTCGGGTCCTAAACCATTCAGAGATTTATAAACTAAAAGCACCCCTTTAACGGCTATTCTGTAACTGACCGGAAGCCAATGCAAAGATTTAAGAACCGGAGTGATGTGCTCGGTCCTCTTGGTCCTGGTTAACATTCTAGCAGCAGCATTCTGAATGAGCTGCAGCTGTTTTACAGTATTTTTAGGGAGTCCGGTTTAGAGGCTATTATAGTAGTCAACCCTACTAGAGATAAAAGCATGGATGAGCTTCTCTTGGTCTTTTTGGGACCCCAGGCTTTTGATTATGGATATATTTTTCAGATGGTAGAATGCTGTTTTGATGACCGATTTGATATGACTGTTAAATGTGAGGTCTGTGTCTATCAGAAAACCAAGATTACAGACTTGATCCTTGGTTTTAAGGGCCAGAGAATCCAGCTCTTTACTAATAATTGTTCTTTTATTTTTGTTGCCAAACACAGTAATCTCAGTTTTATCTTGGTTTAATTGTAATCAATTTTGGTTCATCCAGGTATTTATGTGCTCCATACAGTGACACAGAGAGTCTATTAAGCTGTTGTCATGTGGTTTGAGAGACATATATCTGAGTATCATCGCATAGCTGTGGTAGTTAATGTTGTTGTTTTGTAGAATTTGGCCCAGAGGTAGCATTTAGAGATTGAACAGAAGCGGTCCGAGAACTGATCCCTGTGGAACTCCGCATGTCATAGCCACCCTATCAGATTCATGATTACCAATGGTGACAAAGTAACTCCGGCCATTTAGATAAGATCTGAACCACTCAAGGACTGTCCCAGAAAGTCCTACCCAATTTTCCAGCCTATCTATAAGTGTTCTATGATCTACAGTGTCAAAGGCTGCACTGAGATCTAGTAGAACTAGAACTGTTATTTTATCTGAATCAGTATTCAGACGTATATCATTTAAAACTTTAATCAGGGCCGTTTCAGGACTGTGGTGGGGTCGGAAGCCTGACTGAAATTTGTCTAAGAGATCTCCTGAGGTCACAAAATCGGTGAGCTGATTGAATACAACCTTCTCAATGATCTTTGCGATAAAAGGGAGATTAGAAACAGGTCTGTAGTTGTTCATTATAGATGCATCTATAATTTAAAGACCGTAGAATGGCTGTGGACAAAACACACACAGTGAAAAATTGCAATTAGTAAATTCATTTTGAATAGTTCCCTTAGAAATCTCAGTAGAAGTCATGCCATTTCATTGTAAACTCCATGATCAATTTTAACTCCTGTACAAAATTGCCAGCAACGGCGTGATGTAAAAACATTTAGGTAAAGCATGGACCTTGCAATAATGTATGACCTCATCATATTACACATGTATTGGATTAGTTGCAGTGCATATGACAACATTTTCTGTGCGTTCTCTTTGCTAATGCCAGTGTCTGTTCAGTCTTGTGTGTAGAATGTCCTAGCCTGTTGAATAATATAGTATTTTTGAGGAAGCAGGCAGCATATCCTAGTTGCAACAAGGTCATTTTGCTGTTCAGATGCTCTAACCCCTACATTACCATTCCAACCCAAAACGTGGGTTCTTGCAGCGTTCTCTTTGCTCGCATGTTCATAAAAAAATATACTATTGAGCATATGAGCAAACAATACACTGCAAGAATCAAGAATGTGTTTGATGTGTTCAAATAAATTGAAAATAAATATTCATGCCCAGTGGAGTGAAAACAGAATGAAATATCTTCACTCTATTGGTCATCACAATGTTTGAAAGAAAAGGGCTTGCTGTAGAAGAGTGTTGTTCTCCAGTCACAGATTGTACCCTGTAGATCATACAGTCATTCGAATTTTATGCAACTGACAATTTTTGGGAGATTTTCACCAAAACCCAATACATTTTATTTTGGTATAGTGTGAAGATATACCAATCTATAGCAAGAATCCAATTCTAATTGTTAATTTGTTGTTTTTCTTTGGCATCACTGTTGTTTGGATCATAGGTATTGAGTAGAGAGATCTGATTTGAATGGATCGCTACTTCTAATGCATTTGACCAAGTTTTTCCTATTATAGAATTACAAATGATACATTATGTTGTTCTGTTTGATATTTTATATGACTAGAAAATAAGTTGTATGTGTTGCTGGTTCATGCCTTGTGTAAGCAGGTGGGCTGTCAGTGTAGGATATGTTTCTGTTACAGTAACACACTGACACTCATTTCATAAAGTAGGCCTACTGTATGTTTTTCAATGCAAGGGGAGGGCCAAATTCAAGGGGAGGGCCAAGTGGACATATTTTTTGCATTGGGGAGGACGACGCATATTTTTTTGCTCTAATAGAGTTGCTCTGGCAGCATTGGACACTCTTTTCCTCTCTCAGTCGCTCTCGTGAAATCCTGTCTGATCTGAGGAAGGGGAAGTTTCTATTTGAGCCTGGGCCATTGTTGGGAAAGAGGCGTTTCGGTCAGAAAACTTGAGTAAGGCTCTAACTAACGTGAAGTAATATGACAAAGGACCAGGCTCACTCTGAATGGGAGAGAGCTGGGCTACGGTCCATGAATATCTGCTCTCTGCTGTTTCCCAGTCCCTTTAAGTATCGATAGCATTTGCTAGTTTCCGTAATTGCTTATAACGCAGTATTCATGTTTTTTCAGAAGGTTGTTAAGGGTTATAATTGTCAAGATAATCTTATTAAATACAAAGAATTCCTCCCAAAGCATTGCATTAACTTGTTTTGTTTTCACTTACAGTCACGGAGGTCTTGGATAGAAGACACCTTCTGTAAGAGAGAGTGTATTAAATTCATCCCAGCTTGCCGAGATCTACACAGGTGAGCTGGAATTGTCATGCTGAACAGTTTCAAATGATCATTATAATAGCAAACCGTTAAAATGTACACATATTCCGTGTATCTTTTTCTGAATGTTTCAGGTGTTATCCAACGTGCCAAGTATGCCAAAACCTAATAAGGTATGACTTTACTGTGTGGGTGTGTTTGTCTGTGTGCCGGGTTTTTGTGTGCACGCATGTTCAGACCCTCAAATGTTTCATTTTTGTGTTTAAGCACAGGACATTCATGCATTTTCGGACCCAATGCCTACAACCGTATAGGTTTCACACCTCTCCTTCCAACCCCCAGATGCTGCTGTGGCCGACTGGTAGGGGAACACACCTGTTTGCAGATGGACCCACCTGTGTCCATCCGGCACGTTCCTGGGTCAGGCCAGGAAGAGGAGTGGTCCGTGGAGTGTCACACACAGGCCAGCGCCACCGATGCCTACGGTACCATTGACTTCCAGGACAGCGCCGGGCGTAACTGCCACGCCAAGGTCTGTAGCTGCAGCCGCCTCGTCGTGCTCGCGGCGTCTCCGGAACCAATGAGGACTCGCTGTTATCTCGTTAACCCGGCAGACCTGACCACGCTTTGTGTTGTTGACCGTTTAGTACGTTCGTGTCGAGGTCGACGCCAAGGCTGAGACTTTACTGCAGCTCATGCTGGGGGAGTGGAAGATGGAACGACCCAAACTTCTGTTAACGGTACACGGGGGTGCAGACAACTTCCCCCTCCCCGTCAAGATCCGACAGGCCTTTAGCAAAGGCCTCATCACAGCTGCCCTCAGCACTGGGGCCTGGATTCTCACAGACGGCATCAACACAGGTGTGGGTAATATTCTGAGCTCACTTTCTATGCATCGTACTGCATATAGAGGTGTGTATATCTGTTTGTATGTGTTCTTATGTAGTGGACTGAGTATCCACCTTCTCCTAGGTGTTTCACGGTATGTAGGGGAAGCGGTGAAAGCATACGGCACCCATGACCTCAGGAAGAGGAACGCTGTAGGGGTCACACCCTGGGGCATCATTGATAACCAGAGTGACCTTATAGGGAGAGACGTAAGTGTTGTTCTCTTTAAAGACATCGGTGCTTTTAAAACAGTTTGGAATGAAATCACAGCGACGTGTTATAAAAAAAGTGTTTCAATATTTTCTGTGTGCACTTCTGTAATTATCAGTCAGTACGCTGCAATGGGCTCTCATCTCATTTACTTGGCTTATTCTGTTTCCTTCCTGGCCTGTTCCCCGACCTCTGTTCTGACACCTGACCCAGGGGCTTAGACCTTACCAGCCCGTGGGAAACCCACTGAGTAAAAGGGTCCGTCTGAACGGCCTGCACTCCCACTTCCTGTTAGTGGACGATGGAACTCTGGGAAAACACGGCTGCCAGCTGGGAATCAGGAGGAAGCTGGAGAGACACATTCAACTGCAGAAGATCCACCCTAGTGAGTGTTTGTGACTGTGACTGAGAGAGAGTGTGGATGCATCCATCCCTGTAACGGGTGTGTGATGTTTCCCTTTCTGGCAGGGTTGAACCAGGGTGTGCCAGTGGTGTGTGTGGTGGTGGAGGGCGGACCTGACATTGTGTCCTTGGTGCTGGAATACGTGAGCAGTGTGCCCCCTGTGCCCGTGTTCGTTTTTGAGGGGTCCGGCAGAGTGGCTGACTTGCTGGCGTTTTTACATAAACAGACCGCTATGGAGAGGTGTGGACTGACAGTGTAGACATGTCTGCTCTTTATTGTGGACAACCTTGATATCTGTTCTGTTAAAGAACAGCGGGAGTCATTTGCATTGATTCTAACTGTGTTGGTATGCAGACAGCTGGCGACAGACATCCAGGAGGACTTCCTTCAGAGGATTGCAGGTATGTTTGGTCTGGAGAGAGCAGACGCCAGGCAGCTCTACAGTCTTCTGATGGAGTGTATGGACTACAGACAGTCTGTGAGTAATGTGACTGTGGTCTCATTCCCTGAAACAAATTAACTTTTGGTCATGCACTGAAATGCAATTGTAGGACCAGTTTTATGGACACAGCTAGTCTAGGACCCCCAAAAAACAAGCACAGTTGAGTTCTCTGTTGACATTGAGTTTCTTGTCCATGCCTGGGCTCAATTAATGCCCATAGAGTTTCCTTCAAGAAGGATTCTTAGTACGTGATTAGGCATAAACTGGGGAACCCATCCAATCCACTATCTTTTCTATATTTTCTAAAACACAGATCACAATCTTCGACTCAGAGTCGGAGGATCAACAGGAGGCAGACTGTGCCATTTTGACGGCTACACTAAAAGGTAAACTGTTCTCTGTCTACAGTATGTCATTCAGTACGCTCAGATTACCTCTGATTTAGTCCTGCCTTGCCTTTTCAATGTGTCCTATGGAATAGATCGTCACACAAATGTCCTATAGGTGTACACATGGACTACAACAGTGTAACCTCTTACACAACTAATATCATGTTAAGACTGAGTTTTATGCTTGACAGGCACCAAGGCATCTCCAGCAGAACAACTCAGTACAGCTTTGGCGTGGGATCGAGCAGACATTGCTAACAAACACATCCTGGTTTACGGCCAGCATTGGCAGGTAAAATACAATGGAAACAACAACTCACAACCTACCAAACACTTGGAATGTGTCATTAGCAGGGATGTGCTGTAGCTGCTGGGTTGAGGAAAGTTCTACTTTGTAAGATGTCGCTGTCGAATCTAGCTAGCTACTGTGAGATGCGCTAACTGGAACGACTGCTTATATTGCTATTATTAACATCTCAATGCAACACAGATGGGGGGGGGGAGAGATTAGGCAAGGCTGCTTATGGTTATTTTCATGTTTCACTTTTATCGTTAGTCAGTTCAGGAGTTAAAGTGAAATTGCGGTCTTGGTTGGTTTGACGGTGAGGCTTGATGTAGTTGCTGGTGGTTTCTGTCTGTAAGGTGGGCTCATTGGAGCAGGCCATGCTGGATGCACTGGTCATGGACCGGGTCGGCTTTGTCAAACTGCTGATCGACAACGGTATGACAATGAACCGCTTCCTGACGGTGTCACGACTGGAAGAGCTCTATAACACGGTAGTCAACTGGTCACTGTTTCTCTCTTATCTTGTTAGCTCAGTAAAAATGTATTGTTTGGGTAACGAAGAAATTGTATAGCTTCAAATTCAAGTATCAAGGTTTATTTGTCAAATGGCTTCATCAAGCACAATGAATTTTTGTGACATGGCACCCGACAACTACTTTTGGAGCTCCCTGTGCCCATGTTGGCTTTCATGGGGTCCAGCTGACAGTGACAGAACTTTTGCTTTTTGGCTAGCTCATCAAGTTATGTCACTATTATGTAATATTATGCCATAGTAATTGAGTGTGTATTCGTTTCGTTTTTCCAAAATTTGAAAATGTTGTCATGAGTATAGATAGTTGTGGGTGATCTTTCAAATTGCAAACAATATGTTTTCTGTTTGTTTTTATCAGGCAAAATTATTTAGTTTACCAATTCATTCAATAGGAGTCCTTGCTGCATATTAATCTGTGTCCCTGCTTGGTAGTTTGAGTTAATTGTGGGTTTTAAAGAGGTATCAATATTTTTATAGCAACAGGGACCAACCGATAATTTCCTCCTTCATCTTGTGGAAGACGTGAAACAGGCGAGTACTGTAAAACATGAAACATTTGTGAGATGTGTTCTTTTTAACATTAATATGTACAGAATTTGTGTGGAAATGTGTTTAAAATACCTAGGTGTGTGTATGTGTGTTTCTGTGCATGTCTTTATGCTTATTGTTTGTGTAGACCCATATACCCAAAGGATACAGAGTTTCCCTTATAGATGTCGGCCAGGTGATTGAATATCTGATAGGAGGAGCCTATCAGAGCACATACACGCAGAAACGATTCCGAGCCTGCTATCACCGCCTACATGCCCACGGCAAGGTGAGAGAGACCATGGTTACGTTACAGGCTAACTGTTTTGCTGTGTTGTTGGCATCATGTGATATAGTTATGCCAAATTACAAGGTCGTTGAGAGGTATGCAGTCACTTGGTGAAGCAGTCTGGGTGAAGTATAACCCCTTACGCTTTTCTCCACAAACCAACACCTTCCATAACATTTTTATTATCCAATTATAATTACCTTGTTTTCGAAATCATAACTCAAACTTGTGTATGCTGTACTAATTTGAGTGGCCATTATTTCCAGGAGAGTGGATGGGACAGTTCAGGACACCTGATCAAGACAGACTCGACACTCCACCCACATAAAAAGGCTAAAAGCACATTATCTGGCCCGCCTTTCTTCCGTACTGCTCAGCCCTATAAACACAAGGTCAGTCAAAGATTTGTGACCAGCTTAAACAAATGTGGGACCAAGTTAAAATGTCTCTACTAATAAGATGTTTGAAAGGCTTTCTCTGCTCCCACGTTGAAGCACACTTGTGCACAAGTACAGCCTTTTGCTTGAGTTGTGCATTGCAGTCTGCTGGCTACAAATACCTCAGGGATCTGACTGGCCAGCTGCCTCAACAGGAGAGAACCGTGGTCATCACAGACCTGAAAAGGGACCAGCAGCAGACCACAGATCTCCGCGACTCACTGTTTGTGTACAACTTCAACGACCTGTTTGTCTGGGCAGTGTTGCAAAGGCGCCAGCAGATGGCGCTGTTCCTGTGGCAGCACGGGGAGCAAGCCATGGCTCGGGCTACGGTGGCCTGTAAGCTGTACCGGGCCATGGCCTACGAGGTCCGGCAAAGCAACATGGATGACACCACGGCAGAGCAACTCAAATCCTACTCAATGTTCGTCTTTTCACATGCATATATTTGAGGGATTATACAGTAATACCTCTGGCATATTGTGCTGTCTTCTCTGCAGACAGAACATCTGCGGATGGAGATTTTAAATATTAGTATGTTTATATTAAGATGTGTGGGTGTTCCATTGAGTGTTTTTCAGTGTTTATGCGTTGTGGCATGCATGGCTTCAGGGACTTTGGTCAGCTGGCAGTGGATGTTCTGGACCGTGCATTCAGACAGAATGAGCGAATGGCCATGAAGCTACTGACCTCCGAAATGGAATCCTGGAGCCACTTCACCTGTCTGCAGATGGCGGTGTCCTCCAGGCTCCGCCCTTTTGTCTCGCACTCATGCACCCAGATGCTGCTCACCGACCTGTGGACTGGCCGCCTCAACATGAGAAAGAACTCCTGGTTCAAGGTTGCGCTCTATTTGCCTTGCCATCCAAAATCTATACGGCACATTAACTAATAGGATTGGATTATTTGGCCCAAACAAAGATCCACATTATTTGTGTTAATGTGATATTTTACTTGTTCTGTCCTCCTCATGTGTGTGTGTTTATGTGCAAGTTTGTAAGTGTTTATAAGTGTGTGTTTAAGTACGTATGAGTTTATGTGTGTGTTTAAGTGCATGTGAGTTAATGTGCGTGCTTATGTGTGTGTGAGCCAGATTATCCTGAGCATTCTCATGCCCCCTGCCATCGTACTACTGGAGTTTAAGAGTCAGGCCGAAATGTCCCACGTGCCCCAGTCCCATGAGGCTTTGCAGTTTGGTTGGGACACAGGGAGACCAGAGGCAGCCCAGGAGAGGCAGCATGCGGTAATCAAGGTGTACTAGTGACACCAATGTCTTTCTGTTTTCTCCATCAATGCTATCCATTGATAATTCCCTAACAAATGTGTAAAGGAAACACCTGAGGGGGGTCTACCATCGGATTTCAGTGGAAAAGGTAGCTGCTTAAGAGACTGTAGTCCTGAATGAATATGTTTCTGATGATCTGACATGTATGTTCTCCTGGACGATTAACTGCAGAATCAACAGATGGGAAGCACTTCATTTTACTATAAAAGAAGACTACTTTATGACCCAAAATGTCAAGATTGTGCTAGATGGAAAAAAATTCAGTTCAAGCTTTAGTTAAGGAACAGTCAGAGATTCTTGGTGAGTTGCTTCCTCACTCCTCTGAATTGAATATCTTGTCTTCAATGGCCAGGATACAGAGAAGGGTTCAGTGTCCTGGGAGAGGTTCTCAGACCCTGTAGCTGAATCAATCACACCCATCACCAAACACTGTTTCTTGTGGACAAGGAGGCTGTACGAGTTCTACAACGCCCCTGTGGTCAAGTTCTGGTTCCACACGGTGAGCTAGTAGAACGAACACCACTTCTCTGTTTAACAGTCATTCCCTTATGGTGTTTGCAAATTTTTCAGAATGCTCTCCCATGCGTCTGACCATGCATAACATATAAACAAGGTTCTCTAAAGTATCTGATGCAGACTTCAATATGTGTTGTCTAGATGTCCTACTTGGCCTTTCTCATGCTGTTCTCTTACACTGTTCTGGTGAAGATGGAGGACCGGCCCAGTACACAGGAATGGCTGGTCATTGCCTATATCATATCCACCGCTGTGGAGAAAACACGAGAGGTGAGTGTGTGCGTTACTATGACAGAGACTTAGCACACAGAAGACACCACCGGAATACACTTCCACTCTGTATTGCTATGTGGGAGCACCAGGACAGGTGTGGGTCCTGAGCCAAGTCTTCTTGTCCACAAATGAAAGAGTCGAAACAAGATTAGTGGTACATGTGAGCTGTACAAGTTTATGCCTGGAGGCAGCCGTTTTGCTTTTTGGTGGGTTTTTGATTGAATCCTTAGTGTTTGACAGATCATCTTTTGTTCAAATCTTTTTGGTAACCATTTTTAAAAAACAATTATTTCAGCGTGGGCTAGCTGAATCGAGGGGTCTCTTCTGAGATGGCCAAGCTGACTTTCTCCATGTTTCAAATAGAACACAATCCTCATACATTGATATCAGACAGAAGTACACATTTTCAATCGGGTTATAGAGCAAATAACTAGTAAGTAGCTAACGCGGTTAGTATTGCTCAGTTGGCAAAGCCAGAGCTTGTGGGTATGATTCCCATGGGGGGCCAGGATGAAAAGTATGAAAATCAATGTACTCACTGCTGTCAGTTGCTCTAGATAAGTGTCAGTCACATCAGTGTAAATGTATATTAGGCTCATGACTCCTACACATAATAGGCTATTTGTATCAATGTTAGCATGCTAGTTATTCGTTTCATAACAGTGTGTTTAACACACTGAAGAATTAACATACTGGCTATTAAAGCTTACATATTCTACCTGATCTTTTTCATAAAACTTTTCTCTGTTCCATTCTGTCTCTGACTTTCTCTGAACTTCTCTCTGTTTCCTTGTTTTCACATGTTCTCCCCCTCATCGTACTAGTCGGAATTGAATGTGACTGCCAACTTTCAAACTTGATTTCTGTTCGTCATTTAGCCATAGTAAAGACACAGTACATATTGTGTACATACACGTGTGTACTAGTGAGAAATGGATGTGTTGTGATGATCTTCTGTCAGGTGTTCATGTCAGAGCCCAGGAAGCCCATTCAGAAGCTGAAGGTCTGGTTTGGAGAGTACTGGAATATATCCGACTTCCTGGCCATCCTGCTCTTCCTGGCAGGGCTGATGCTGCGCTGTTACAGTGAGACCTACCGGACTGCTGGACGGATCACCTACTGCCTGGACATCATCTTCTGGTATGTCCGTGTGCTGGACCTACTTGCAGTTAACCAGCATGCTGGACCCTACCTCACCATGATCACCAAAATGGTGAGTAAAGCAGTGTGCCTGGCCTTCTTTGTTGTCGGCCCTGGTTAAATGTATCAGCCATGATTAAGAGTTGATTCAGATTAGTGCTTGGCCATAACAATGAAGTGTCTATCTATGTGTTGTTCTAGAACACGGTCTTGGCCACTCTGTATGAAACTCTTTTTCCCACTTTGTTCTCGAACCGTCTGCTCAGACCAGTAACATGTTTTACATTGTGGTGATGATGGCAATCGTGTTGCTGAGTTTTGGCGTGTCCAGGAAGGCCATATTGTCTCCTGGCGAAGTCCTCTCCTGGGACCTGCTCAGACATGTGGTCGACCAGCCCTACTGGATGATGTTTGGAGAAGTGTACGCCGGTGAAATTGATGGTGAGCAAACACTAACCGCTAACCAGTTGCAGGTTCAAGTGGTTGGAGTGACAGTAAGGTGTGTGGGGCCATCTATGACATCTGCTCCCCTGTGTGTTTGTGTCAGCCTGTGCGGATGAGGACAAGCCGTGCCCCCCCGGGGCCTTCCTCACCCCCTTCCTCCAGGCCGTCTACTTGTTTTTTCAGTACATCATCATGGTCAACATCCTCATTGCCTTCTTCAAGTAAGAACTCTAACCGCTTCATCAAAATAAAAAATCCACTGTCTTGAATGTTTATATGCTTATGCTTTATTTATAAATGTTATGTTGCAAGCAAGCACGTTTATTTATATAGCACAATTCATACATACAAGCAATTCAATGTGCTTTAAAGTGAAAATAAAAACACAAAATACAAAGGAATTAAAACAGTCAGATTGTTACAATTCTTGAGCTCAGCTGTCTCCAGTGGGACTGCATGAACTTCAAAAAAGTGAACTAAATGCTGCCCTGCTCACTATGGATGATTTCAACAGCAATGTCTACTTTGACATGAGATCCATATCCAAAAAGCTGTGGAAGTACAATCGCTACCGGTACATTATGACCTATCAGGAGAAGCCCTGGTTGCCTCCGCCGTTCATCATCCTGAGCCACATAAGCCAGTGTGTGACAGCCCTTTACCACAAACACAAGGGCTCGTCCAGGCATGAGAGGGACTCCTGTGGCCTTAGTGAGTGCGTGTGTGTGTGCAGTTCTGTATTTCTTGACGTTACGAACAATAATAATTCATATCGAATTTAGCGTTAGCCTGCTATGTTACGTTTCCATGACAGGATTGATTCAGAGAATTAGCATGTGGAAGGAAAGCGCCACAGTTCATTTAAGTGGATGAATGTGTGTTTTTAAATGTGGATTTTTGGATCTCTCTCCCTCCGTCAGAGCTTTACCTGGGCAGAGAGGATCATAAAAGGTTGCATGAGTTTGAAGGGAGGTGTGTGGTGGAATATATCCATGAGAAAAACCAAGATGTTCTCTGTAGCCAGATCAACAGGATACGAGCCACTGCAGAAAGGTAAGACTGACTCTTAAGAATGAGTCTATCTACAAAGAAAGTTGTTAAATGGTAATTGCTTTGCCCTTAAAGTAGAATCACTTTTTCATCAATTGATTTGGTTGTCAGTAGTCTATAATAGACACATAATATACTTCAAAATTATGTGTTTGTTTTTATCTAGATTTTATTGTCCTTAGCAATCCTTATGTTCCCAATTGCTTGTCTATGTCAATTCCTACAACTCACAGGATTGCAGCTAGCGCAATACTCTGAAAACCCCAAATTCCATGCAGGAAAACATGACAGTTGCAAGGCACTCATTGACTACACTAGCTATATAGCATCCCTCTGGGGACCATATTTGTTAAGACTTCCTTTTGACTCCCCTGCATGACTGTCTGTGTGTTGACCCGGCAGAGCTGAGGAGATGGGTGGTGTTGTGTACGAGGTATCGGAGCGGGTGCAGTTCATCCAGGACACTCTGCAGGTACTGGACAGCCAGCTGGGCCAACTGCAGGACACGTCTGCCCTGGCTGTGGACACCCTCACCCTGTTGTCGGCCTCTGACAACCTGCAGCAGGAGAAGGCCCGTCTTGGCCATTGCCGGCCGTTTGCCCTCACCCGTCACAATGTTCCTCACAGCTGGACCCTCCCCCACGGAGGTGCCGACAGTGTCGATGTCATGCCCTGCCACACCCCCCGGGCCTACCGCAGCACCCCGCCCTCCCTGCTGCGAGGCCACACCTCCCGAAGCCAACGCTCGTCACTGGAGTGGCACGTGGGCGCCTGTGGGGGCGGCGGCCATTGGGAACAGGGCGCCGGTGAGGCAGGTGAAGGGGAGGAGGAGGTACACGGGGTCTCAGCGCACCATGGTGGCGAGGTCTGGCCAGCAAGTAACCGTTGTGCCCCCTACGGCTTCTTCCCTCACCTGGGCGGGGCAGGGATCAGGGACAGGACCCCCTGTGATTCATGCGGACCTTCTCGCAGTGGCTCTCCTCTGTACCCTTCAGTCTGGGCTGTAGACGGTTCTCTGGAACCCGCCTACAGCAAACCCTGGGCCTGCTACAATCCCAGAATGTCCATGGAGGAAGAGGAGGAGGAAGAGGAGGTTGGGCAGCGCTTCAATGGGAGTGTGTCCAGAGCTCCTAGTCAGACCTTTCTACTGTCAGACCACCAGGATGAGAGTGGTTGTGGGGCCAGGGGCTTGGTGAACCCTGCCTTCTGTAAAGATGAAAACCCTGGGGTTGTTCGCTCAAGGCGAGGCCAGTGGGGCAGAAAAAGTCCTAATCGGTGGCCTTATCTGTCCAGGGACCGGCAGTTCAGAAACAGCCGCTCTCTTTCCTCTAGCATGGAGAACATGGCACTCTCTAATGCCCCTCTGAGCCCCTTACGAACCTCCTTCCCTGCCCTCGATTGTCTGTCGGAGGGGGGAAGTTTGAAAGCTGAGGCACCCCTTGGTTGCAGTAAAAACACAGGTACCTTCCTCGCTTGCTTGCTTAGCATTAGCAACAACACACAAACAAGGCTCCGGCGGTACAGTATATACAACATGCAAGTAATTGACAGCACTATATGAGTGACACTTTCTATCAAATTATCCAATCTTGAGCTTATTTACTAATTCACCAATATGTGTTTTAATTGATTCTACCTCTTCCTGATTGTTTTGCAGAGTGGTCCAACTGGTTTGACCTGGCAGTGACCTCAGGGAGCAGAGAGAGGGTCCAGGGCAGAAAGACTGTCAAGATCCTCGAGGAGAGTTCCTCAGATATTGTAAGACCAGTTATATACTCTGTCCAGGCCTAGAACTTTTTGGTCCTGCACTTTGCCAAACAGGGACATAGCTATTAATAGTTGTGTATTTTCTGTGTGTATCTTTGCTCTCAGCTGTGCCGTAAGAGGAGGCGCAGAGGAGGAGAGCCTGTGAGCTGGTCTGCCTCTGCTAGCCTCAACCAGCTTAGTATGTGTCAAAGTTAAACCTCCAATCTTTACCATTGATCATTTCTGTGACTGCATACTAAAACATGATGTTCTATAAGTGTAGGATGCCCTGCACCCTTTGTCTGCATATATCCGACTGAAAATGTATACATCCAGATATGTTGATCCTCCCATGTGAATATTCTTTCAGATTTTGAACCCATGGATTTAATGCAGAAAGTGTCTTTTTCATGTCAGGTAAGATGTATTGAATAAGTAGTCACATGTTTTGTCAATATAAAGGACTTTTGCAATGCCACATTTTCTATTGTATGTCCTGCTGTTTTCCTGCAGGACTCCAGTCCGTCTGTGTGGAGTAGCTGGGCACGCTCTGTCAGCTGCAGATCCTCGTAAGTCAGGGTGGGATGGGCTCAGGAGCTCCCAGGTACCCTTTTACACTAACTTGTTGACTGGAACAACCACTGCTGGCCCAGGTGTTTCCTTTCCACACGGTCCAATTCAGCATGGTTCCAGTCCCTTTGACGCTTTAACTAGACCAGATGTAGCTTGCTTTGGCTCGGTCTGGTTCAGGTTAGTGTAAAAAGCCAGTTCAGGGATTTAATGATTGTATTGCTCTTTTTAATCTATTGAGTGTTGGATTTAGCCTATCAGGAATGCAGGATGGGCAGAATTGACCCTTTTAGGAATAGCCCATTGGTTTCATTGTGTCAGGCAAGCTCATTGTTTGAAAATATTATATTTAAAAGAAAACCGGTTTGATCTCAGATCTGCACGGACAAGAACAGGAGTTTTTTAAGGGAAGTAGTAGTACTGAAGTTCAGTTGTGTGTCAGTTTTGTATGATCTTCTGTTTCAGAATGCAAAGTGGGATCGCAACTGAAGGTAAGCAATCAGAAACGTAACTTCTAAATACATGTATTTTTGGTACATCTGTTTTTTCCTGCTATTATTTTTCCCACTGCTGTATCATCTACATTCCAAATTCAGATACTGTATGTTAACTATCCTCCTTCAAGCTGTGGGCATTTTTCTTGTTTAATCTCCGTTAGCAAAGTCCTCTATGTTTCCATCCACAGAAGACCTGGACCCACACTACTCAGGTAGTACTGACCAAAAACCCCACAGAAGTCACACATACCGTACTGTACTCACATGTTTTATGTTGAGGTAAATGACATCACTGGATGTCCATGTGTCCATGTGTGGTTATGCATTATGTTGTATTATGCTGTGATCATGTTAGCCATGGAAAGGAACAACCTGATGAGGCTTGCCTACACCATACCATTCACCCCTGTCTCCAAAACGGGTAAGTCATTGAAGAGTCACCTTGACCATTTTCAACATTCCTAGGATGTGATTGCTCAATTTGAACCGTTTTCAAATGTGTTCGCAGTTTTTTTCCCAGCAATGTATACGACAATTGTATTAGTATGTGTGGAGAATATACCTAATGCCAATTTTGATGGTTCGGTCCCTGGCAGCGGGAGAGGAGGTGAGTGTCTACACCCTGGAGGAGGTAGAAGCTCCTGGCCCAGAGACCTCCGTGTCCTCGTGGTCCCACCAGGGTCTGTCTGCCGTGCTGCAGCCACTATCCAGCGAGGGCTGCCTGGACGGCGGACTGCGTAGGGCTACGCGCGTGCTTTGCACTTGGGCTGAGGGTGACGTCCTGAGGGTGGGCTGCGTGTATGTGGTCAAAGCTTTCCGGCCCGAGGTGGTCCGCAGCTGGCAGAGAGTCTTCCACACTGACACCAACCTCCAGCTGTGTCTGCGGGTATCTACTTCCTATACTATTACTGATTCACAACATATTATTTTGTATACTGTTTTCAGTGCCAGGGTCTACATGCAGGGATAACCAAGGGCCCCTTTTGACAGTATATACTCTACATGCAGGGATAACCAAGGGCCCCTTTTGACAGTATATAATCTACATCCAGGGATAACCAAGGACCCCTTTTGACAGTATATACTCTACATGCAGGGATAACCAAGGAACCTACTGACAGTATATACTCTACATGCAGGGATAACCAAGGACCCTACTGACAGTATTTACTCTACATGCAGGGATAACCAAGGAACCTACTGACAGTATTTACTCTACATGCAGGGATAACCAAGGAACCTACTGACAGTATATACTCTACATGCAGGGATAAACAAGGACCCTACTGACAGTATTTACTCTAGATGCAGAGATAACCAAGGAACCTACTGACAGTATATACTCTACATGCAGGGATAACCAAGGACCCTACTGACAGTATATGCTCTACATGCAGGGATAACCAAGGAACCTACTGACAGTATATACTCTACATGCAGGGATAACCAAGGACCCTACTGACAGTATTTACTCTACATGCAGGGATAACCAAGGGCCCCTTTTGACCGTATATACTCTACATGCAGGGATAACCAAGGACCCTACTGACAGTATTTACTCTACATGCAGGGATAACCAAGGGCCCCTTTTGACCGTATATACTCTACATGCAGGGATAACCAAGGAACCTACTGACAATATTTACTCTACATGCAGGGATAACCAAGGAACCTACTGACAGTATATAGTCTACTTGCCTTTTCCACAGCATCAGACCCCATAGAGCTTCATTGTTGCCTTTTGCTCTGTTTCCTTACAGGAGATACAGCAACAGAGAGCTGCACAGAAACTCATGCATGTGTTCAACCAAGTCAAAACAGATGATGTGCCTCATTCTCCCAGGTTTGTACTCAACACCTAGGACTGCAAACAAGCACCTCTGTGCATATGGGTATACCTACAGACTTGCGGGTTCCTTCTAGGTTTCTGGAGGTGTCTCTACTCCACTGGCACTCAGACGGCCAATGGTTGACCATAGAGAGGAACATGACAGGAGACTTCAGGAAGTACAACAATAATACAGGGGAGGAGATTGCCCCTTGCTGTGCGATGGAGGAAACACTCCTGGCCTTTTCTCACTGGACCTACCAATACTCCTGCAGGGAACTTCTGGTGCTGGACATACAGGGTCTGTCTATCAATCTGTCTGTTCTGTTTGGATGACTATGAATAGATTTACACTCTGCACATGGTTTGTTCTGGTAACTTCTAGATAGAACTGAAACCTCTGCTCTCCTTCACAGGAGTGGGGGCGGAGCTTACAGACCCGTCAGTCATCCGAGCAGAGGGCAAAAGGTGTGCAATCTGATATTGAAAAATTACAAACGTATATGTTTACCAAAAAAACATCCATGTTCCAGGTACACGTGTGAATGTATATCACACATTAAAGTAGATAATAATTAACACATTTAATCACACTATTTAGTTGGATCACTGTTATCTAGACCGGCATACTTATGAGTCCTATGAGAAACACTGATTGATTTTGGAGTGCTCATTTCTGCCCCCTTCCCGCCTCTGCCTTTTGTAGCTTGGGTGGTGATATGGTGTTTGGTCCAGCCAACCTCGGAGACGCTGCTATCCAGAGGTTTGTCCTCAAACACAACTGCAACTCCTGCTGTGAGAAGCTTGGACTGTCAGGTGAGAGAAATGAGCCACACAGAAGTCCACTTCCAAATTAACTCAGGGAGTGTGTGTGCATGTTTGTGTGTGCCTACTTGAGAATTTTCGTGTGGTTGTAACGTGTGAGAATGTGTGGTCTGTTAGTTATAGAGGAGGACCTGTAGCATGTGAATGTCACCTTTATGTCGTCACTCGGGAGGCTTGTTGGCTAGGAGATGAAGTCCTGAACTTCAAATGAAGATAAAACCAGCTAATTAAGCCAAGGGAAGCATTTCCTTCGATGACAACAGAGCATTGGAGGAAGGGGGTGGGACTTGCTTTGTGCGGTGTGCAAGGCTCTCTTTGATTACATATTAAACAGGGCTTTGTGCTGGCAAAGTGCTGTGGAGGAATATGCTTTGATTAGATATTAATTGCAGTCTCTGGGTAGGCACAAGACGCATGATACCAGTATCTGTAGGGAGTCCTGCCTCGGAAATCCACTCAAAAACAAACAACCATGCAAACAAACAAACACACACAAACATTCAGCCATACTTTTTTTTTAAATTTTCAAAGGTACTTCATTTTTTTCTTCTTGTTTTTTCATCTTGTGTCCTCTCCAAGATTCCCAGCAAATCAAAACAAATTATTAATGAAAAATATATGGACTTCCTCTCCGGTCTGATCAAATTCTCTTTTTAGTGTTAATGACTGTGTACCCTGCCATGTAGCTGATTGATGTTTGTGTTGTCAGATTTGAGGAGCACCGACAGCCATGAAAACACAGAACACAGATCTTCTGAAGAGGAGAGTGGAGTGATCATGACCAGAATGTGACCTTTGCTCTGGAAGTAGACACACTCAATCCTAACCACTGTTTCAGATGGAAGGAAGCACCCTTTAGGGGAGTCAGCTTTCAGATATATATTTAAGGGAAACACCTAACAAGAATGAAAAGACTAATCTGAGAGTTTGAAATATATATAGTGCAGTGTAATGTGGACCATATGTATGGCTTTGGATTTGTTCAGCTGAGCCCATTTTGTATGGAGACTGCAGTGGTAACAGGTAACCTACAAATCAATCAAACACAGTGCCTGGTAGTATTACCTGTTATTTAATCTTCTCACACTGCTGCTCAAATGCTAGTAGAGTCAGGTTAGCCACTGTGGAAAATTGATTTCATTTGCTGGTTGTAACTAGGAAACTCAGAGATACGCCTCCATTCGGAGTCACACCTCACTGTCTATTATTTCTTCAAGTACATGTCTTTTTTCATGTTTTCAAACTAGTATAATAATTTAACATTTTTGCAACGCTGAATGCTAAAATAGTTGTTGTTTAGCATTCAGCATTGCTAAATGATGTTTTTCTACTCATGTAAAAATCGTATAATAGGAAAATCTGCCACGCTCAATATTAAAAATGTCAATATTTCATTAGAACTGAGCTAAGATGTTTGGCCAATGGCCGTTTTTATAAAATGTGGACATTTTTCATGGCAAATGTTCGTTGGGCAATTCTTTCTATTATAATTAAATCTTGTGTTTGCATATGAACATATTGATTAAGTGCTCTCCACACCCTTTTCAAAAATGATTACATGAGAATAAAAAACATTAAATTAAGCTTGAGCACAAACGGTCTGAAGCGTGGCTTATGCTTAGAATTAAATGCTAGTACACCAATAACCAACTGGTCTCAACTGGTGTTTGAAATACACAATGCCCAGACTCAAATAATTACTTGAAAGTTTCAGCAACTCTTGAAGGACAATGGAATTAAATTAACTTGGATTGATTAACAATATTAAAACGAGTGCCAATAAAGCCTTAGAATGACAAACCACAATTTCACTGACCAATTTTGTTTGCGTTATATTAAAGTTTTGACGTGTAACCTGAATGTGATTATTTAAAAACACACTGACCAGTAGATTGTGCATGGCCGATAGGTCTTGCATATGCCTTTAATGCTAAAAAAAGAAAAAATTGATAAGAGGCAATGTAAAACGAAAATATACTGATTTCCGAAATTACGAAAGAATACAAAATAGAGGGAAACCGCAGCCTATAGGGTTGCAGTGGACCGTTAGGATAGCCAGTTCGGAAAGGAAATAAGAGTGGCCATTGGTCAGCGACGTATCAGCTGACGCTGGGATCACTCCTATTACTTCAGATTTCATGTCATTTAATCGTCAGGTTATCCCCTCTGTATAATGTGCGCTGGTCTCGCTAGCATGCGGGTGCAAACACACCCACCACCGCTACCTCCACCTGTCTGGTTCTGTTTTCTTTTCACTGGGGTAATCGACAATGTGTACCTTGCTCATTGCCTATGGGGATTGATATTATTGATAAGGGGCTGATATCCTTGTTGGTAGTCTCGTATAAACGAACATGTGATGGCAGTGAATTTCCACAGAGGAGCACAACCTAACGTTTTAACCCAAACCTGTTTAAAAACACTGTCCATGTTTCTAATTAACGGTTAAACTAAAACGTGGCGTTTTCTGATAGAGCTGCCGCTGGTGTAAATTAGCTAGAATCTTAGCAGGAACTTCATCTTTAACCTCTTTAGAACATTTTAGAAGAAATCCTTCATGATCAATGCTTTGTTCCTACCATCAAGAAAAATACGTTTAAAATGAAAAACAGAAATTAAACTAAAAAAGTCCAAGAGCTTAACGTGTTTATTTAAATATTTAAGCAGTATTTAATGGATTTTAATCTCATTCCATTGTCATCAAAGAAATGCTGAATTTTCTGTCACTTGAGTTCAGGTGCTGTGGTGAAATAGTGGAATAGTGGCATTTCTCCCTGCCTTTAACACTGACAGAAATTATGGAACTACAGTGGATAGAACTGCATTTGTATATTTTTCCCTATAGTAATTGACCCATAATGCATTTCTTCATTTGAGCATCATCTCACCACTAAAAGGACCCAAAACCTCCTCCAAGTAGTGTTTGTGTTTGAGGGCGTGTATTGAGCAATAGAAGAACAAGACAGAAGTGCATCCATAAAATTTCCTTTATTTTTCTTCCCACAAAGAAATGTCTACAAAAGCGATAAAATATAGAATTTAACAAAAATCACTTCCAACCTTGACTTCATTATTTACATCTCGAGGAGTCACTGAGACAGCTCAGGACAACTCAGAACTTCCACACAACCAGATCACCAAAGCTCTTTATTTATTACTCTCCTCTCTTTCTCTCACACACAGACTACACACATACATTAGTTGCTACAAGGGAGCTTTGTGGACATATTGCTGGGTCAAAGTTCTGAGGTCTGAGTCGACTCACCAAGTGAAGAAAACAAACATACAAACAATTCAATGTAATCAAATACACACTTGCCTCAAAATTCCCCTTTTTGATTGGTTCTCAAGTAAACTCACACAGTAAAGCAACTATTTCCCATGTTGCCACTCTAGCCCCTCCTCTCTATCTATGGCACTTGAAAAAACATTTTTGTATATTTTTTTATATTACAGTGTAGTCATTTAAAAAAAATTCTGGACCCCAAGTACCTTTTGTTAGGTTTTTGGTCACAGATGCTACATTTACTTTACTTTCTCATCCTGACACTCAAAGACATTCTAATCAATAAATAAAAAATGTCAACACTACTCCAATTGCACGCATGTATAATGCATTAAGAAGGTTTACAAAGCATCAATAGCGCAAAAGAAACATAATTTATCCCGCTCTATTTTTCATTCACTCTCTTTCACACACATGTACAGAACACACAGGTTCTCTATGGAAGGAGACGTTGGGGTGGAGTGTATTTGACTAAGTATATGAAATGTTTTTGACTAAGTATATAAAATGTCAGCGCACTTTGTCTGGTGGTCTTGTTAGGGTAGGGACCACCTTTTGCCTACGCTCATTTGATGGGGTAAAAGGCGCATGATGCGTTCAGCCCCTCTCGCTGAAACGCTACTCTGGAACATTCAGAATAATATAACCCCCCCAATCTACACCACTCCCACCCCGACCCATATCATCGCATGAGAAAACACAAAAGCCCCAATGCTTCATTGCCATGAAACAGCATGCAAAGATAACAGAATGACAATAGGCTAATAGTAATATAAGAGTAGTAGTAATAATAATAATAATAATAACAACAATAATAATAATTATAGTAATAGTAATAAAATAAAATAATCTTACAATGCAAACATGACAGTAGTAAATGCTTTCCAGTTATTATTGCTACAGTACCTTACAGTGTTGATTTGTCACTCAGATTACAAACCCAGCCCCCAATCCCGCCCCCCACCCCCTGATTCACAGTCTAGCAAGGGAAAATAAAAAGTTGGCTTGATTTCACTGTCCTACAACCTAGGCATGGTCTGGGTGGACGCCATCTTGGTCTTCCTTCATTGTAAAGCAAGCAGCACACATAGAAGAGGGTGGTTTTACAAATTCACCAGAAAAAAAAATTCTCAGGATTTTCTGATACTTCTTTTTGTAATAGGCTCTCTTCAGTAAATGGACCCGGGCAGTGAATTTATTTCCACATGCAGCTACATACAGACACACACACACACGCACACACACACACACACACACACACACACACACACACACACACACAAACACACACACCCCAAAGCCTTGTCTGGGTAGGGTCCTTCGTTGGGAGCCACCAGCATATTTGTATTTCCCCAAAATGACTACATTTAAAAAAAAATATTAAGATCATATTTTTTAATGCAAAAACAAAACAAAAGTTTCTCCCTGAGAGAGATGCTGTGTAGTGCATCGAGACGCAAGTGATTGTCTTAACAAGCCACTGACCTCTGACCTATGAGGGGACAAGTGGGCAGTCTTGTTTGGGCTAGGAGTTATGGGGCCCAGGCGTTACAGGATTCTATAACTAGGAGAAGTCATCCTCTGTGTTCCGAGGATGACAGCATGGCATAGTATTCACTGCATATAAGGAAAAGACTAGCTACTGGGAAACATTGCAGGTTCTGCTGTTCTGCACACTGACACTGGCTAGCATCTAGTCTCCAGAATAATTTGGCCACTGTGCGAGTATCATGTCCATTCAATCTTCAACATTAATATTTAAAAAAAAACATGCTAAGTTGTAATAAATAAATAAAACAAAACAGGAAGTGATTGTCGATCATAGTTTACTATAAAGATTGCACAATGTATTGCAATTTTAAGTGGCAAATGTTTCAATGGTGAATATCTATTACCCTTTTTTCATGATCCGGAAAACTGTTCCAGAATAAGCAGTGCAAGATCTGCAGTGTGTACTGTGACATGTCCCATTTTAATTCAGTAAAACAGAATGTCTGGATATTGCCAGCCAGACGAAATTAAATGATCAGTGGCATACATACTGGTGTACATGCAGCCAACTGTGATCACTCTGACTGACCATTGTAGAAGGATCAGGTTGGAGAGAGAAATACAGGGAGGGAAAGAAAACAGTCTCTTTACTGAAGAGGCCCAATGATTGTCATGGGCGGACATTGTGCAAAATGGGAATGAGAGGATTGGTGGTTGGTGATGGGGGGTGGAAAACATGAGGTTCATGGACTGAGGTTGTTACTCTCTGGCTAAGGATGTCATCATGAACGTTTTGGCCAGGTGTGGTGCTGTGATGGGGCTGGTGGAGAACACTGGTCCTCCTACTACAATCTCTAATTTGATCTGATTGTTCGATAGCAGTCCAGCTTTGATGGACGGAGTTATTGCAGCAACAATTTTTTTTGACAGGATAGCAATCTGCCAGTGTTTTTCTTCACGCAAAATATAATATTTATGTACATATCTTCAGCTTGAAAAGTAGACTTTTTTTTCTCCTTAGAGTTTGAAATACGCAAAATCCTCTACAAATACAGTATCAACAGGGTCCAGACAAGGCTTCCTTGACATAACAAAATTACCCCCAGTTTTGCCCCAAATATTCTTCAACAATTCTTTTCAATTAAAAAAATTCTGTACTTGTGAAACTATGAAATTAAAAACACATGGACAAGGTTTCAGCCACATACGGTTGCTGCACTTTTAAATTAGGGCTAAACTATTAACAGAAAAAGAATTAATACTGGAATCCGCTCTGCACTAAAGAATATCTACTATAGCTTTTCTGAATCCACACAATCCCTCCCCCACCTTCAATATAACAATATCATGTAAAAAAAAAAAAAGATAAACAAATCGACTTACCCAGTTAAAAGACAGCTTACATTGGCTAGTTAAAGTCTGTACATTTCTGGTCAGTTCTGAAGAGCCCCATGAACATGGGTGCGTTATATACATTCTTTAGACTGTATCGGTGTATAGGGTCGGATAAGTGCTGGACATTCCTAGTGTTTGCGGCTGTGAGTGTCTGGACTGTCCGGGCTTGGGGTCCGAGATTTGCGGTTGCTCTAACGATGTGTCTGCGGTCACATTGCGGTCCCTTCTCTGCGATGGGACCGTAGGCAGTCACTTGGGCATGGAGATGGCTGCATTGGGGTCAGGGTTGAACAGCTCCTTGTAGAGCGGGGGGAAGAGCATGTTGACTGTCTCTGGGTGGAGCAGCTGGAAAGCCTGCAGCTCCTCTGTGTGGAGTGTACATAGGGCCGACAGCGTGGGGATCCGACCGATCAGCTACAGAGGACAGAGAGGGGTCAAAGGTCAGACGCGATGCTGCAAGAAGTCTTAGTTTGTCCATGAACACTGTGGCTAAAGTAAAAGGAGCCGCCGAAATCGCCAACACGACGCCTCACATCGGCAGCACCGGACGAGGTGCTGCGATCTGCTAGGAGCCCTACCTTAGCCAGGGCGTCCTCATCCATGTGGTTCTTCTGCATGATGTGCTGCAGCGCAAAGTAGATTTTCTCCTGGAGCTTCTGCACCTTCCTGGGCTCCATGAGCCACGGCCGGTCTGGGTGAGGAACACGTAATCACATCGCGTCAGTCACCGCGTCTGTCGCATTTATTAGTCAGCGCAACTTAACTAGCGCAGCACATGTCAGTCTCTGTGTAACGACCCGAACTCTCCAGCCAGGCTGTGCCTTGGACGTGTCTGACTGTAGGTGGCAGCAGAACCTTGACGTTGGCTGTAAGCGCGTACCAACCTGTTGAGATGAGCACGGCTGCAGAGAACAGCGCAATCTCCTCCTCCGTGAGCTGCAGGGAGCACAGACTCTTGGCGAAGTCAAACACTGCGCTGACCAGTGTGTCACAGCCTGGGACAGTAAATAATGAGGCAGTCAGAATAGATTGAGGGTTATCTACGGTAGACTCTTGCATATTACACACTATTTACTGTAGCCTGATGTTCTGCTGTCACCTCGGTTGTTCTGGTGTCTCGTGTTATTCTGTAGTCTCATGCTATGTCTGTTGTCCTGTAGTTTTATTACATTGTTGTTTCATGTTATACTATTATGTGTTGTACTGTAGTTGTATTACAGTGTATTACAGTGTTGTGTTATGTGTTGTACTGTAGTTTAAATACAGTGTCGTTTCATGTTATACTTTTAAGTGTTGTACTGTGGAGTTATTACAGTGTAGTTTCATGTTATACTGTCATCTGCCATATTGTGGTCTCGTAAAGTGGTCTCAGTTATTCTGTAATCACGTTATTATGTAACACTGTTACACTGTAGTGTCAGTTATACTGTAGTTTCATGTTACACTGTACTCCCACATCCTTGTCTCATGTTATAAAAGTAATTTAATGTTAAATTGTAGTCTTAAGCTATAATGTAACATCATGTTATACTGTTATATCGTAATCTTATGAAATACTGTATCAATCAAATGTATTTATAAAGCCCCTTTTACATCAGCAGTTGTCACAAAGTGTTATTACAAAACACCCAGCCTGAAACCCCCAAGGAGCAAGCAAACACTGTGTTGAAGCACAGTAGTCTTCTTATACTGTCATCTCATGTTACACTGTGATCTTATGTTATACTGTAATCTTACATTATACTGCTGTCTCAAGTTTTTCTGATATACTGTAAACGTATGTTACGCTATCATTTCATGTCATTTTGCCACCATGTGATCCTATGTTATCCTGTGGTCTTGTAATATCATGTTATAATGCATTCTCACGCTGACTGAAGGTGACGTGGCACAGAAGCATGATCAGTGCCTTACCTAATGCTTTGAACATCTGCATGCCCCCATACTTCCCCTCAAACAGCACTGTGTTGTTTAACGGGTTGAACGCCCGACACATTCTCACCAGCACCACCTCCAGACAGCCTAAAGACAGAGAGAGACATACTTCTGAACACCTATACATGTTCACATTGACACAGTGTTGTCACATTTTATTTAGGCAGAAAAAGGAACGGAGTTGCTCTGTGCAGGAGGCGCGCAACCAGAGATCGGGCTGGATCGGCTCACCTGACTTCAGCAGGAGGATCTGGTCGTTCTGGCACAGCTCCATGAAGCCCGAGATGCGTTTGGCAAACTCCACCACATACTGGATGGCATGGGTGATTTGGATGGCACACTGCTGCCACAGGACATCTCGTGCCTGCAGGGGAAGGCACACATCGGCACTTTAGGGGCATCGGACACGTTAGCGCGTGTGTTATGTGTGTTATGACAGCTGGGTACATATCATGTGCACACTCATCAAACACGACTATAGCACTTAAACCCAGCAGCTCACGCCTCATGACCGTGCACGCTACGAGACACACAGAGGACATGCATTTGGCTAACTAATCCCTTTGTGCTGTTCAGTGAAGTACAATACAAAGACTGGAATTTGTAAAATGCATACTTATGAAATAGTCAGCTCCCTCTCCACTCAGAATATCAAAAGTACAATCTCAGCAAATTGCCTTTGTGTGTTCTATAATTTCTGGCTGTAAGATGAATCTCCATGGAAAATATTTCAAAGGGTTTTTCTGTAATGACCCATAATCCATTAGACACAGAGGAATGAAAGGGGTCACGATGATATAAAGGAACTACTGCTCTGCTTCACACACACACACACACACACACACACACACACACACACAGCCACGGGCAGAGAGGAGGAGCCAGAGAGTGATAGAAAAAGGAGAAAAAAGCTGAGAAAAATCGAGGAATGAGATACCATAGACGATCAGAGATTGGGAGAGAATATACCCAGGAAAATTTAGACTGGAAATGTGAATATAGAGGAAAAATAAATGCAGACAGATTTGAATAATGAATAGAGAGGAAAGATAAATGTATGTAATAAAGGAAACATTTAAATAGTGAAAATAGACAGGGAGAGATTCAAATAGTGATTATAGTGTAAAGAGGCATATATAAATAGTGACTATAGTATAAAGAGACATATATAAATAGTGACTATAGTGTAAATACGCCTATATAAATAGTGACTATGGAGAAGAAGCCACCTAGTGGAGACGGGAAAAACAGTTTTAAATAGTGAATGTACCAAATGAAAGAGTCATTAATATAAAACAAAGAGACATTAAAATCATGAACATAGAGGGGTTACCGTATTTAAATAGTGACTACAGTAGAAATCGACATTTAAATTGTGACTATGTAGGGAAGAGACATTTAATGAAAAGTGAATCCAGAGGAATAACAAATACACTGGATAACAATGGAAATTGAGTTGGGAGG
Organism: Esox niger; assembly: GCA_016801105.1. NCBI lineage: Eukaryota > Metazoa > Chordata > Actinopteri > Esociformes > Esocidae > Esox > Esox niger. Next base: position 10,263 of record JACXGJ010002395.1, on the reverse strand, counting down.
TGCTCACAGAGTGTACTGTAGGTGAGTGAGGAGCGCAAACTCCTGGCTGCAGGGAGCAAACCCAAACACTGAACACACGCATGCACGCTCTTGTCCCACACTCACTTTACTCTGATACATCTTGATGTCATCGTAGGAGTGTGTTTGCCAGGCCAGCTGCTGCAGCTCCTCTGCTGTGTACTGACACGTCTCCAGATGAGACTTTATAATGTTCTGGGCAATACGATCTGTGGAGAGGGACAGAGGAAAGGAAGGGTCAGACACGCTTAATCATAAATGGAATTTGACGGTTAGCGTTCAGCATTTTGTTTGGGAACAGAAATGGGACAAACCGATGACCCCTTCAAAATCTTGGCACATTTATTCAACTGTCCTCAAGCTCACAAAAGTTTCTGTTTGTTTTATACAGGACGGTCTCATCCACCATCTTTCGGAAAAGGTTTATTTTTATGTTGCATATTATACTTATAATATTACATTTTGAATGTGGGTAAAAAACAGAGGATATCATCTTTGCACGAATCAAGGAATACATTGTAAACCCACATCTGAGTGTATGTGTATGTAAACACACAGTAGAGTGTGTATTTCTCAGGTTCAGCCTCACAGGGTTTCCCACAATAATGGGCTAAGCTTAGAAATGTCACATGGTCAGCTTTCTATCTCTCTGAAAGCCTCCTGATTCTGTATCTATTTCTCTTTTACTCACTCTTCCTCCATCCCTATCCCCCGTCTCTCTCTTGCTCTCTTTGTCTCTTGTTTTTTCTCTTTCTCTCTTTCTCCTCTCTTTTTATCACTCTCGCTTCCTCCCTCCCACCTCCCTCTCTTTTCTTCTCCCTTAAGTCTGTCTGATCTCCTGTCCCTCACGCAGCTTATCGCACTGGCTCACACTCCTTTAGCCGCCATGACACCCTCCTGTTCCAATCATCAGTCAAGGCTGCTGTCCTCCTGATCTGTGCAACCCTCACGCACGGAGGCCGTCTCCACACGCCTGATGTCTTCGTGTGGGCATCGACGGTTGCACCCGGTCGTCCTTGAAACGAAAGGAACACTTGTTTACCTAATTCTCCCATGCTGACGTTGCTGGGCGCCAGCTGACTGTCCTGGTAGGGGCTGTAGTTGATGAGGTCGGCCGCGGGGGTCAGGTCGTACACCGGCTCCTGTTTGATGTGCTTCATGCCGGCCATGTCCAAACCCGACTGGTCCGGGGAGGGCTGGGTGGAGTCCATGCCATGGTAGTACCCACCCGGGGCGGCGTTCAGCTGGCCCTTGGGGAGCTCGATGACGTGCCCGTTAGCGTAGGTGCCTCCGATCTCGTGGTTGAGTGTGCTGAGGCCGCTGGTCAGGCTGGAGGAGTAGACGCGCGCCAGGGCCTCCGCCTCGCCCGTCTGCTGCTGCCGCTCGTTCTGGATCCGCAGCTGGTGCTTCTGGACCTCGGCGTACAGGCTGTCACGCTGCTTCTTGGACATGCGGCCAAACTTGACCGCTACGCTCAGAGAGAGCGAGGGATGAGAGAGGGATGAGAGAGGGATGAGATAGGGAGGGGATTCATCGGCCACTGTGTTCATCCCTCAACCTCACTTGCCTTCACACTCCACAGGTCGCAATGTTAAAGAACATGGGACATTATATGTCCAGGCGACAGTCAACTGAGGAAGGCGACAGTCCTAACTAATCTTCCCTTTTGTGTGTGTGTCTGTCTGTGTGTGTGTGTGTGTGTGTGTGCGTGCGTGCCTGTGCCTGTGAGTGTGTGTGCCTGTGCCTGTGCCTGTGCCTGTGCCTGTGTGTGTGTGTGTCTGTGTGTGTGTGAGCCGTCTCACCATCTCGGGACATTCCCAGTGCGAGACACTTCTGTAAGCGGCAGTGCTGGCAGCGGTTTCGGTTGGTTCTATCAATCAGGCAGTTCCTCTGACGAGGGCAGGAATACGCCGCATTGTTCTGCTGACTCCGTCTGAAGAACCCCTGCAGGACAACCACAAACACAGCGCCAGTCAGGTTACAGTGAACACGCTTTGGACGGTAAGGAATATAATAATAGTATAGGAAAGAGCTGACAGAGACTAGACGGCGATGTTGGAAAAGGAAGGAACGTGTAAAGCGCCGTTGACAGACGAGTGATTGGGGAATAGATTCTGACAGGGCCACAACAGGGCTGTTCGGAGAACTCACCTTGCAGCCCTCACACGTGATTACTCCATAGTGGATCCCTGATGACTTGTCCCCGCAGATTTTGCACGGTATAACTTCGATTTGGGCTGCGGACGGAGAGGGGGAGGGGAGAACACACCTGGGTTACAGAAACGTCGTGTCACTCTAGCCAGCACCGCACAAGTGTTAATGGCCACTCAATGTTCCCCGCTGCTGCCAGAGGACCCGTTTGGGTTTGTGCTTGGTTGGACGGTGTGTGTTTCTCCCACATTTGACCCAGTGAGGTTCACAGCACTTCCATTCAATAGGAACCTCTCCAGTCAAAAGGCTAGTGTGACATTTGGACACGCTGTTCATTTTAGCGGTGGTTCTCAACATGTTGACGACAGGAACACTAGTGAAAGACATTACATATTTAGGACATGTAGGGGTCCTGGGTTGTAGCGGGGTTAAATCAGAACTATATCTTCACTCAGTCACTCACTCACTCACATGTAATGAATGTAATGTACTGTGGGACTGATATCGGCCCACACAGAATCATTAAGCACCGTCAAACTGACTACAGTAACCATGGCAGCTCCATAGTTTGAGGTGGAGAAGAACAGACATAATAGAGTGACAATGAGAGCAAGATAGAGGCCAATAGATAGGTAGGGATCTCCTGACACTGTCTGAGGGATAGCCAATGGAAATTCAAACAGCAATATAAGACCTGTGTGCCATTTTGATTTTCCTGTTATGGCGTCTGGCTTTTCAGTGATGGTGAGACTGACATTCTGTTGTTTGTTTTGTTCATTTGTATTCTCATTACTATTTTTAGGAATATTAACATATCATTTTATTGTCTCTTTAATGCCATTGGTCCAACCACTATTCTTACAATTATACTTTGAAACTAAGTTAGTAAGAAACAGTAAATATCCATGTCAGTAAATTAATTGATTTTAATTGATAGAACAACAGACAGAGGGACAGAAATAAAGACATAGAATTCTAGCCAATATTGAAATCAACCAACATTCATCTCTCAATATATGTTCACTTGTCATAACATTCAAAATGTCTTCATCCTTTTATTTAATTGAAATGTAATTATTTTTTTGCTTTTCTTCACTTTCTACACTGTTAGTTATTATAGCATTTCTATTTCCCACATATAAACTGGAGAGAAAAAGAGGGAGAGAGTGACAGAGTTAAAAGGAGGGACAGAAATAATGGCACAAAGAGAAAAGACAGCAGAGAGAGAGAGAGAAAGAGACAGTTAGGGAGACATAGTGACAAATAGACATAGAGAGATAGAGATGGAAAGACACACTGACAGATAGATAGTGACTGACAGAGAGAAAGAGATGGAAAGACACACTGACAGATAGACAGATAGAGAGATAGAGACATAGAGAGATAGACTTTATCCGCTGAGAGCGCACACTCACTATAAAGGGATTAGACACCCAATATAATCCTTCATGATTTTCTTCCTCAAGTACAGTTTCTCTGCACTGCACATTGCCTTATCAGAAGCACCTGCATCACCCCAGAAACAAAGTAGAACTGTAACTTACATCCGATGTTCAGTTTGTGAATGAATGTTACTCAACAAATGAATGACAATGAATTGATATTACATTCATTCTAAGACACGGAAACACATAGATTTGGTGACCCTGGGTATAGCCCAAAATTAAGATCAGTAGCAACCAAACAAAGAAAATACCTGAGGAGTCTCTGGTAGACCACCTGGATTTATCCAATGAGACACACTTGCTTTACATTGCAAACATTACTGGCAAACGTTTGTTTCTATTGTACAGCAATAGCAGAAAGGTCCACAGAGAAAGTGACCGTGAGAGTCATGTTAAGTTCTAGAGTCAAGTGAAGTTCTAGAGTCAAGTGAAGTTCTAGCGTCAAGTGAAGTTCTAACCTAAGCTTCTGATGTCAGCAGAGTAACCGCCGCTAAAAGGTATGTCTTACCTACAACATCCGTTTTCATTTTCCGTGGAGCGACACGCCTGAGAACATGTAGACACAGCGCCCTGGGTTGCAGCTGTAGCAGGGTGGCAGGTGTTTAAATGTGTGTGTGTGTGCTGATAAATGTGTGCATAGGCATGTAGTGTGTGTCTGATTGGTTTATGTCGCCACTCTAATTGGTCTGATGAGCATCAGCAGTGTTGATGAAGTGTGTGTATGGGGATTGTCTGTGATCTGTGTGTGTGTGTTTGTGTGTGTGTGTGTTTGTGTGTGTTAGTGTGTGTGTACAGTGTCATAATGGGATTAGCCCAGGGAGCTGATGACTACTCAGAGCTACGTCTTCGGTTTTAGCTGGATCTGTCTCATACGTTTACCCCCAGAGAGATTCCCCGTTCCCCGCATGAAGTGAGGGTCTGAAGAGCGGCCTTGATGACCTTGACCCGTCTGTGACCCCTAAGCCTAAGAACATGCTGACAGAAGGCCTGGTTGACCACCCGACCCCTGACCTTGCACTGAACAAACCGGCAGAAACATAGACAGACGCACAGGCTAATTAGCATGCTAGACACAAAAGTCAATATTGACGAACGTGAGAGTTCACGCAGGGGTCATGGAGACTCCACACAGTAGGTGTAACTGCTCTGGTGACATTCTCGCTGCCATCACTTTGGGCTCGCTTCACACCCCGGGCACTCATGGACAAGCGGAGAGAAGGTGGAGTATAGAAGAGATCAGGACTGATCAGGGATACAGTAAGATGTGCTTTTTTCCTGGGAGGCCACCAGGCTATCTGATGCATCACTGTGAATAAGAGTCACTGGTTTGACAAAGGTCCAGCATCTGATAAGCCCACATCCCACTGCAAACCCCCCCAGAAGCATCTCCTTCACGCTCAAAATATGAATAGGTAGCAGAACCAACAACTGTTATGGCGGACTTCTCTGCTTTTGTGTAGTGTGTGTGAGTGTGGTTTTTGTGTGAGTGTGGTGTGTGTGTGTATGTGTGTGTTTGTGGGCCTGTGCCTGGAACTGTAAGCCGTGTGAAGTTTGTACACTCTGAGTTTGTTCTAGAGGTGACCCATTTCCACCAGTTCCTGGCCAGCACCAAACTGGGTCAGAGCAGAACAGCACAGCGGGCTCGATTGAACTGGGCCGGACTGGGAGAATAACACACACACACACACACACACACACAGAGCGCCATGGTGAAGATGTCAACGGAGACAGAGTCTAAGTGTGTATTTATAGTGTGAAAAACAGGTCAGTTGTGCTGCAGGCCACGGTCGAAATAAACAGACTGAATATAACCAGTAAACAAACAGAGAACAAAACCTACGCTGCATGTGAGCCTGTCTGTATGCTTGCGTGCGTGTCTGCATACGTGTGTGTGTGTGTGTGTGTGTGTGTGCGCGTGCGTGTGTGTGTGTGTGTGTGCTTGCATATGTGTAGGCTACAACCCTCTGTCTCCCGTGCCTATCCACCCATGTGGCCATATGCCGTGTATAGGGGCCACAACTGGGAATCTGTCTGGGTAGTCACTCATGAACCGCATCTAACTGAACTTCAGTGATGGACATGAATAACGGGATTCATCCGCTGACCACACCACAGCTTTCTAATCACAGCTGGAGGGGTGTGTGGACTCGCACAGATTAGAATCCGTCAGTCAGTACATTTCGGTGTTCAACTGGGTAAGTGTGCAGGAGTTTTGGGCGATTCTGTGTCCGTGCGTTTGTGTATGTGTGTAGGCGTCTGGATTGTTTTTGGTGTGTGTGTGTGTGTGTGTGCACGTGTGTGTGTTTGTGTTTGTGTTTGTGTGTGTGTGTGTGTGTGTGTGTGTGTCTGTGTGTTAGCGTGTGTATTTCAGAATGTGTGTGCATAGCCACCGGGCCTGTCAGGTGGGATAAGGAGTCGGTCATGACAGCTTGGCTGTTGCTAAGGCGACCACCCACTCACTCCTGTCGTCTGGCTGTCGGAGCAATGATTTGCTAAACCGTCACACACACGCCTACAGGAAGTGATGTCATCGAACTTTGGAAGATGTCTTGCTTACTGTGACAACAACTAACTTTTTACTGTGTTCTCTGTTGGCTGTTTGCATAATTTAAAACCATGTGGTTTGACATAGGACTAACACAGGCAGGTATATTGTCAAGACTGCTGTTATTACCGTATTAATGAAAAAGCATGAGGAGCTCATTCAACTCTTCTTTCACAGATGGTCAGCAGATCAGTAGCAGATACATGGCTGCTTGTAGAAGTGTATTCTGAAGTGCTACATTCATGATCTGGGCTTCACATTAACTTGTTCCTTCAGACATTGGGTCCGATAATTTCTTTATCTTACCTTTTAGATGAACTTACGTATCTGCAATATCTGGGAAAGAGCAGAACATCTCTAAATCTGTGTTACGTCAAAGACAGGGAAACACAATCATTTAATTTTACTGGCAAAGCCACTTGGTGTTTATAGGGACCTAATTAAACATGGCCTCTGCTTGGACAGTAAAACCATCAGCTATAACACTTAGGCCATCAGTTATGACACAAAGGTTCTAAGACCATCAGCCAGGGTACGAAGAAGATCAGCTAGGACTGCGATTCTAAGACCATTAGCTAGGACACTTAGACCATCAAGCAAAATAGCCAATTACATTGCTCTGAATACAGAAAAAAACATGTAACCAAACATAAGCTATGATAAAGTGGTTTACAAAATCTATTATGGCCACATGCCGTAATAACTACAGACTAAGAATGTATTTGTAAATTTTGACCATGTGTAATTGTCAGACCGCTCACGTTGATTCTGTCCATCTCTAAATGTAAAATCACGAAACTATACATCATGGCATTAAACAACCACCAAGCATGTGAACAAAACAATGTCAGTAACTGAGAAACACGAGATTAAGTCTCACTTAAGGAGATGAATATTCCCTCACAGGGCTTGTCATGAATATTTCATCGCTCCACTTTCTGGTAGCCTACAGCCGATTGGCTTCCACTGCTGCACAGGGTTAAATAAAACAAGGGATGCTATGTCCAGTTTGTAAAATGAATGACAGAAATACTTTAAAAACAGCTATTGCAGATATTGTGAATACAATCACAACTTGCCAATAATTTTACTTTGGAAATTGTTTATGTTGCAAAAAAAGAGTGACCATCCGACTTTTGGAAGAGGGCACATTGACAACTTTGTCCCAAAGAAATGTGTTCATTGCTCCCCTAATGTTTTTCTTGTTATCTGGTACATAGCCAGCTTAAGGCGCTTGTCAAAACATATTTTACATTCTCAATCTATAATGTTTCAGAGTGAAGGTAAAATCACAGCACACACACACACGCACGCACAATCACATACACAGAGATCGTGTGACAAAATATGTGCTTTATGAGCAAGTCCAACTTTAGCCCAATCTTTGAACTTAGAGATTTATTTCATTTGTACATGGATTTATTTCACTTGTACATTCGGCAAAGTGTGTGTGTGTGTGTGTGCGAGTGCGTGTGCATTTGGAATAGTGCAGTACATATTCTCCTTTTCTGACTTAAATGCTTGTCCTGGAGAAGTGCTAATGTCAAGCCCTGATGATATTAGGTCCTCTGACTGACTGGCTGTGTGGGCGTGGCTAATGTCTGACCCTCTCTAACTAGCTTGGCTATGTGGGCGTGGCTACCCTCTGACTGGCAGCTGAAAGTTGATACCTGGCCCTCTGACTGGCTGGATGTGTGCTATGGGCTGGGCCCTGGCTTGTTGTCTGTGTTATCCTAACGTTACGTAAGAGCCAGAGTGCAGAGCTGGCAATTCCATGGCTAAGAGGCGATCAGCCTCAAAATCTCTCAGAGAAAGTAAAAGAGAGACAACAACAGACAGGCAACAACAGACAGAGAAGGGAATAAGGGAGTTCTGTGAGGTGGATGTCTGGTTGGTGCAGTGAGTTATGGGTAGTGAACTGGCACGTGGAGTGTGTTAATTGATTTTTAATGAAGTGAGGAACTCCGCTCAGTCTCCTGGGCTCCCCACTCTCTAAATAGAGCTTTAATTAGCTTCATTAGAAGAGATGGGAGCATCTCACATGAGCACTGGCTTGCCATAACTCAATTTATAGTGAACACACACACACACACGCGCACACACTCACAAGGGATATGAGCACAGAGCAAGACAACATCAATACAGAGCTTGATTAATCTCTTATTAGATCAGAAATTGTGGACTCTTCCTAAGAAGCTCATAAACTGCGGGTTGATGTCTTTTTCTTCTTGGTGTAGCCTTTCTACAGCCATATCGGTTTGCTGTTGCATAAGAGTGAACAGGAGGGGCAGCCTGGAAATGCATGTTTCATCCGTTTGCTAGCAGGGGCTAGTGAAGAGTCACCCCCGGCTACAGCACCCGGGAAAGGAAAAATATGGGTTATGTTGCTGCTTGTGTTGTTACTCACCCACCCACACACCACACACACACACACACGCACACACACAAACACACACGCACACACACACACTGACCGTCGCACCTGTGTTTTCACTGGGGTCACGGATGTCTACACCAGTCTACTGTGATGACTGTGGCATGGTGACATGGTAGCATTGTGTCATGCTGAAGGTGTTGCCGTGAATCGAGTCTGTTTGCTTGGTTCTGCCTCTGTTCTGTCCGTGCATTCTACCAGAGTTAAGAACTAAGCAACAACAATGATCAATCACACTACCCTGACTACAGAGTTTGCCCCGCCCCCCATCCCAATGCTTGCCTGTGTGCTCTTGGGCAAACGCGTCTTTGTCAGGTCGACAGTGGCCGTGATGCCTCCCCTGCCTCACATGTTAGAGTGAACAGGGTCGGCCAGCTCGACGCGAGGCCGCCGTGTTCTGTGGGTAATTGCTCATAAGGCAGGTCTTGGATCAGCTGCTCTGGGCTCGTGGAATCCAGCTCTGTGTTCTGATTGGACACCTCAGAGAGGGAACAGAAGGGGTCCACTGGCTAACATATGACGCATCGATACACACTGACACACATGCCTGCATACATATAGAGTGCATGTACAAAATAAGGCACAGAAATGTCTTGTAGACACCAACATTTGTAGGTAATACTGTACATTGGAATTAGAAATGCTATGCTAACACTATAGTAGGTAATACATAGGATTTGGGGATGCTATGCTAACACTTTTTTAGGTAATACAAAGGACTTATGGATGCTATGCTAACATAGAGATATTATGCTAATAGCGTTATAAGGCTTATAAAGGGTTCCTGGCGAGTGGCCCTGAGATGGGGAAGGGAGGCGTGGGAAATAATCCACAGGGTACACCCAGTCCCATTGCCCCGAACACCTCTCACCCCTGTCCGCTCGGATCTTCTCCCACACATACTGTACCATGTCCTTCCCAACACCCTCCTCCATGACCAGTAAGATCTCCCACAGGACTGACCTCTGACCTTTCCATTAGGACTAAGAGAGAGAGAGCGGGCACTGGACTGGAATGGACACGTCCAGGGTGACGTGTGTGACCGCAGCATCTGGTCCCTCCCCCCTCTGTGAGCCGCGCTAGCCCACGCACGCCGAGTTACACGGCTAATGATGAGTCGGATCCAAATCATTTAGTTGCCGGAATGTACCGTGGTGAATACATGCCTCGAGCACGCGGAGGCAGAGACACACACGGCCAGTGTTACATCCCGCCTTTTCTGGTGTGAATACGAAACGTTTTGTTGTCGCTGCCTGCTCCCTAACCCTCCCATAACCCTCCTCTAACCCTCCCCTAACCCTCCCTTAACCTCATGCTGTTCTTCCTAGGGTGTCGGCCTTGATCCTAATTGTAGATGACATCCTGAGTGCGCGTGAGGGCCAGTGAGCATGTGCACGTGTGTCAGTGAGAGGGGGAGGGTAGACTAATGGAGAGCTGCTTACAACTTTCATTGGGACTGTACAGCGGACTGCTCTTGTTGGTTGGAGGACACTAATACCATTAACCCAAAGGAACAGAGGGTAAATATAGAAACACTCAAATACGTGTTTCTGAAATCCGCAGGCAGGACAAGCAAACTACAAGACTTGCCATAGAATGTTTGTGTACAAAAAGTGTGTATGTGTGTGTGTGTGTGTGTGTGTGTGTGTGTGTGTGTGTGTGTGTGTGTG